>JAJMEL010000009.1:179988-380054 GCA_030574155.1 Xiuguozyma insectalens | reverse complement strand
AAGAAGTCCAGGGGGAATCCCCCCAGGGAGAATCTTCCCAGCAGGTCACTCCTGAGATAAAAGGAGCCGACAAACCCAGATTAGATCACTTTTTTTCTTCCTATTTTTCTTAGTGTAACCGCCAAGGTGATGCAATGGAAGAACTTGGCTGAATTGTCGCCACTTTATCTCTCACTGCCGACTCTGCTGGTCTCATTGACTGTTATAGACAATGATCAGAGTCCATGGGATCTTCGATCGACGTTGTCGGTTGGCTCTATAGCCACCCAAAGCATATTTTTTGGCTCTCTGACGATGCTCTTGGTTTCTGTGTCGAAGGAGACCAAGAGGAACCTTGACGTTGGCCGTTCACAAATAAGTGGCCTGCTTATTCATAATCTTGGTATCCTTTTGCCATTGAGTTGTATTTTCATGGCTGACAGTCTTCTGTTACCTATGAGACTGCTCGGTTTACTGGCTATTGGAATCCTCGTTGATAGGTCGCAGCGTGTTGCTCTAGGTGGAGCAACTCTTGCATTGGATCTCATAGTGGCAGTAATGAGGGAAGAACCGTTGATTCGTGTTTCTATGGGGTATTTGTTACTTGTACCTGCTGCTATGTCCAAACAATCAATTGATCCTGACTTGAACGTGTCCTTTGGGCTGACGTTGGTTTCACTAATGTGTGCACTGTATAGAGGGTTGACAGATGTCAATTGGATGGTCTTGGTGGTCGCTATAGGGTCGCTGTGTATATTGTTCCTGACTAGGTGGGAATCATACAGGGACAGTTTCAAACCGAGCGTGGCAATCATGAGTGTTTGGATCTCGATCTTGCAGAGTTTATCGGTGAACCAATTAATTTCAGACTATGACACCTTTATACAATCGATGCCTGCACTTGTTTCTAATTTACTCCTGTTATGGTTTGTGAATCCGGACATAGAGCTCGAAGAAGTGGAAACCACGGAACCAAAGACTTCAGTGTTGTCGCTATTGAAGCAGGTGGTTCAAGACGAAGACTCTAGATCGATCTTCAACTTCCTTCTGCTCAACCTTTCGTTCATGTTTGTTCAGTTGTTGTATTCATTCAGATCTAAATCACTCAGTCTGTTGAGTGATTCCTTGCATATGTTCTTGGATTGTATGTCCCTCTGTATGGGTATTTTGGCTACAGTGATAGCCAAGAATGATCGTGAGCATCCAAATTCCAACTATCCGTTTGGATTGCAACGTATTGAGACGTTGGCTGGATTCACCAATGGATCGTTGTTGTTAGGTATTGTCTTTGAGATCTTCAGTCAGGCAGTTCAGAGAATTGTGAGTCCAATGTCGTTAGAAAATGTGACTGAGTTGCTAGTTGTGAGTATTCTTGGACTTTTGGTCAATATGGTTGGTATCTTTGCATTTAGTGATGCACATGGACATTCTCATGGACACTCTCATAGTCATTCTCATTCTCATGTTCATTCCCACAGTCATGAGCATCAGCATCAACATAGTCACGAGCATAGTTGTGAACACAATCACGAACACGAGAGCCACTCAGAACACGCATCCGATAACGACAACATGCACGGTATATTCCTGCATATCTTAGCAGACACTTTAGGTTCTGTCGGTGTCGTTATATCGACATTGATTGTTAAATACACTGGGTTACAAGTGGTTGATCCAATAACTTCAATCTTCATTGGACTCTTAATTTTGGTTTCATCGATGCCTCTATTGAAATCCACTGCATCTAATCTATTGCTATCATTGAATGATAACAGTTCTGCTAAGATGCAAGACACTCTAAGCCAAGTTATGAAAGTATCCGGAGTCAAGTCATACACCACTCCGAGGTTTTGGCCCAAGGATGATCCGAACTCCAAACTCGTTGGTTACATCCACGTTCAATACTACAGAACGGAAAGTGCCCGTGCTATCCGTCACAAGCTGGACAAGATCTTTGCAGATTCTCCAGTAGAAAAGTGTTATCTTCAACTAGAAAACGAAATGGACGACTGTTGGTGTCGAAAGAAGGGTATATTTAGCACCAATTAACTGTCTGTCCTTCCTTTAAGTCCCTAAGACTCAAAGTCCCTAAATAATAATGGTTTACTTCCCTACACCAATCGCTCCCCGCTATTTAAATATATAGGCGTCGCCCTCTTTTTTTCCAAAACTCTACCCCAAGTAGGCAACTATGCAAAGTTCGTTGATGGCTACGGAGTACTCGACGGAGGAACGGTCGGTTCCAATTGAACATAGATTCAATCCATATCAAGATAATGGAGGTACTATCCTTGGAATTGCAGGTGAAGATTTTGCCGTTTTAGCAGGAGATACTAGACAGACCGTTGGATACAGCATTGACTCTCGGTTTCAAAAGAAGGTGTTTGACATTGGTGATGGATTATTGATGACAGCAAATGGATACTCAGCGGATGGAGTTCAACTTGTTAAAGTGGTGCAGAACGAATTACAATGGTATCATTTTGACAACAATAAAAAGATGCAGGTTCAGTCGGCCGCTAGATTGATTCAACATATACTCTACGGCAAGAGAATGTTCCCATACTATGTTCATACAATGATTGCAGGATTGGATCCTGAAGGTAAAGGTGCTATCTATTCGTATGATCCTGTCGGATCTTATGAAAGAGAACAGTGTCGTGCAGGTGGAGCAGGTGCTTCATTGATGATGCCATTCTTGGATAACCAGGTTAACTTTAAGAATCAAATGGATCCAACCAGTAACGGGAAGAAGAAGAAAGAGTTGAGATACCTCAAACTTGATGAAGTAATTCAACTTGTTCGTGATGCATTTTCGTCTGTGACGGAGAGACATATTGAAGTTGGTGATGGATTACAGATTTTAATTGTGACCAAAGATGGTGTTAGAGAGGAGTACTATCCATTGAAACGTGATTAGTCAGTTATATATGAGGCTAATATCAAACGTATCTCATTATTGCGGCAGTGCAAAGACTCCGTTCTTGAGCACTTTTTGATAGTAGATGTAGAAGAAGTCCGAATAGACTGCAGTTTGAATCAATCCTGTCACTATGGATAACTTGTCCAATCTACCTTCTGCGATGTAACGGTAGATCCAGTTAGGAATATAGAGTGCTCTATACAATCCCAATGCAAAGATGTAGTGGATGGTTAAAAGTTCCGATTCTCCGTCTTCTTGAAGCATGAACAGTTGTGGCAAGATGGCTACCGATTCCAACCAGAGTGAAAAACTCCACATGATTTCAATGAAGGTGAACTTGTAGTTGAATAGGAGGGATAACACAAATGAACCTGCAACCAGGTATTGAACCGGGAAGTTATCTGAATCTCCTTTGATCTCCTTCTGATATTTCTTGAGCAAAAACACACTGTAGACTGAAGATGTAATGAAAAAGATCTTCATCAACGTGTTGTATACGGAAACAAAGTTAAATGTTAAAAGATCGAGGTAACGCGTTATAAACACGAGTGCATACAGCACCTGAGTCTTCAACGAGATACCTTTCGCCGACTTTTTGCTTTGAATTGTATGTATAAGGATCAATATCGACACCAAGTGACTGATATCTCCCGCTATTCTAAATATATTCATCATCTTGGAAAGTGATACAGAGGAGTGAAAAATCTCGGGGAGCTGGCTATAGTTAAATATGGATCTATATCGATCTAAGTTTCACTTACTATTTTTTTAATTCATCTATAAAGTCAGTTACAAGTCCCTGTGCTTCGTCAAATCATCTAAATCGTCATAATCCGCATCTTCTTCGTCTTCTTCCTCTTTAAGATCTTCCAATATCTCTGTTTTATGGTACTCCATATCCGATAGACTTAAAAGAACTCTATCCACGATCGGTTGGCCTTCCAAAACGCTGACAATTGCATCCGGTTGATCCAGTTCAGTGTCAATCCGGTAGACCTTATCTGGATCACTGCTGTTGCCCGGTAAAAAGAATGCAACTGGGAAATGATAAGCTTCCAACTTCATCATTGGCTCCAAAGCTTCCTTTTTCTCGACATCCACCGAAGCAAATTGAACCGTATAGTTACCATCAGGTGTGTTTAAAGCATAGTGTCTAGCCAACTGCTCCAAATATGAACTCATTATACCGCCTAAACGTGAGTCGTATGGTTCATGGAACACAATCATCACATCTTTAGTAGGATTGTGGAATACTTTATCTTCAAAATCTGGGTCCGTTGGTTTCACCACAAAGCTTTCAATACCTTTAGGTTCCACTCCGGTTTTATCCCCAATGAAATCAATCAGATCCTCTGTAGTCCTTTGGCCAGCATACTGGTCCACAAAGTCACCGTTTCCCTTAAATAGTTGAATTGTAGGGAACCCTTGAACTCCATACTTCTGTCTACTTTTCCAGTTCTGATGTCCATTCACTTTATAGATATCCACATCTGTGTCTTCGTAGTAGTCACCGAGAGGATCGAATTGTGGTTCTAACTCTCTGCAGTATGGGCAGTGAGGTGAATCAAATAGGACCAATGACCACTTTTGGGAGTTATTGAATATCACTTTCTCGAAGTTCTCATCATTGGCTCTCTCTATCTTTGCTGAGACCAGTCCCAGCAACAACCAGCTGAATACAACGAACAACATCGATGACATTGTGTGAAAAGTGATCTTAACGGAGTTAAGATTTTTCAGATAAAAAAAAAGTGAAATATATTTATATGTCTAGAGAGTAGTTAAGAGTATGGGGTAGTTGAAGGTGAGGAGTAGATTGTAGATTGAAAATGGACTGGAATCAAAAGTGGGGGATTGAAAAGAGATGGATCCAATAAGTTATCAAGGGAATAGCAATAGTAGAGGGCCACAATTAGTATAAGCCATCTTTATACTCCAAACGATGGATACTTCAAATGTTAGCTTGGAGAATCTCATCTTCCACAGCTAATATACAGTCATAATATGACACCAACTTTGATGAAGTAAAAAGTTTCCAGAATTTCCAAAAGCACTCCCACCAAAGCCATACTTCCATCAATTCCTTACTCTATTTTATACCTGCCACCAGCTTCCCCTCTACGACTTCCCCACTTTCTACTTACTAAAAGCCACAACCCACCCAATTATGCAGGATGCTACGCCAGTTACTAGTTTATTACTAATTTGATGCATCCCTAAAACTTCTAGACCTGCTACTCGTCCCTAATTGGCCGAACTTAAAAAAAGCTTAAATATCAGCCTTATTCCGCAATCTGATCTCTCCCCTCTATTGCATACTTTAGGAAAAAAAATGGTTAACGCAGGTAAGTTGTCGAGATCAGATCTGAGATCTGAGATTTGAGATTTGAATTGCGTTCAATACTAACAAAGTGTAGTTGCTGTTGTCAGAGGAGACTCTACCGTCAAGGGAGTTGTGAAGTTTGAACAAGCTTCGGAGAACGACCCAACCACTATCACCTACGAGATTGAGGGCAACGACCCTAACGCCGAGCGTGGATTCCATATCCACACTTTCGGAGACAACACTAACGGTTGTACCTCAGCAGGTCCTCACTTCAACCCATTCGGTAAGACTCACGGTGCTCCAACCGATGAGACTAGACACGTCGGTGACTTGGGTAACATCAAGACCGATGCTAAGGGTGTTGCCTCCGGTGTTATCACCGACAAATTGGTTACTCTCTTCGGTGAGAACTCTATCCTTGGTAGAACCGTCGTTGTTCACGGTGGTACCGATGATCTCGGAAAGGGTGGAAACCCAGACTCCCTCAAGACTGGTAATGCCGGTGGCAGACCTGCTTGTGGAGTCATTGGTCTTTCTGCTTAAATTTCTTGAACTTTCTATGTACATGAATAAGTTTATTTAAGGCCTAATGAATGAAGTTAATTAAATGTCATCTCCAACGACAACCATTCCGTTATTGCCACTGTGCCTCGAGAAGTAGTCGAAATCGATCGACACGGCATTCGCAATCATAACGGCTTTTTGATCCAAAGTCATCGGTTCGTTAGACACATTCCCATAGTAACCTTCCAAACCTTGGAAACTCGAAGGGTCCATTCTAATCACATACACTCCAGTATCTGTAAACATCTCTCTGAACAATCCACCAAAGTTTCTCGAAACCGATCCAACCACTTCTCCTCTGTTGTTATCAACGGCAAAATCCCACGATAAGAATCCTGCATCTATATTACCAAATTGAACGAATGCATTTTCATCGTTCGCCATATGTGTACTTTGGAATAGGTCATACCGACGCCTCCATAGATGCCAACTTTGAACAGATTCTCCCACGATCAATCCGTTGGGGTTGTCAGTTTGAATGTTTGGTAGATAGACTTTAATATGAGAATTGATGATTGAAAACCGTCTATCGATCGTAAGCAGTGGATTGCCCTCGTTATCAAATAGATCCACTGTGAACGGTCTATGCAGCCTGTACATCTGCCGAAGAATGGCTTTAGTGATTCCATAGTCTCTCTCAACAAGCCAACCTAATTGATTCCCCATGGCATCCATAACTGAGTATCTATTAGCTTGCTCGAATCCAATAAATAAGTTCATGAATTCAATCTGTCTTTGAACCACTAGAGTAGGTTGATTTAAGATCCGTGTCACTGGATCCCACTCGGTGATCACTCCTTCCACATTCCTACTCAAGTCAGGTTTGCTTGTCTGGTACTGTGGTGCCTCATACTGAGGTTCATTAGCTTGATATCCAGGGTATTGTGTATAGTCTGGACTGTAACCACCTTGAGGTCTCGAGTACCTATTACCTGCACTGTACGAACTCTGAGGCGGCATCTGCACACGACGTCTGCCACGTGTTGATTGGAACCTCAGTTGGCTTCCTAATCTGGCTCTAACCAGCCCCATTGGTGCAAATTGCACCCTTTTAAGTCCAACTTCAAGAAGAACCATGGTATTCCTTCAGGGAAGAAATATTATGGAGCCCTTGTAAGATAACCTCTAATTTTCTTTTCCCCCAGAATTTTAAATATCTCGCAAGGTGAAAAAAGTGAAAAATTCTCAACTCTAAGGACCACCTCTAAAGATGTTTCAACGAACGTTCCGCCGGGGGATTCACATCGCTCCTAAACTGAGGAATCAGTCGAAATATTCCAAGTCTGGAATAGAAGGTCTGATGTCGAAAGAACAGTTCAAAACTGGATGGATCGACTACCAGGACTACCTGACCAAGAATTTGAGTCTGAGAACCGTTGGAACCGAATACGAGACTAGATCTCCACTGGCCATTGTGTTGAGCACTGCCAAGAAACAGGACCAAGCGCCTCTGTTCCACTATGCATCACAGGCTCACAACAACCATTTGTTTTTCCAACAGTTGACTTCCAAACCAGATGCATCTTCAAAGATAAAACGTGAACTTTTGGCACGTATCGATCAACAATTTGGATCTTTGGATCAGTTCAAGAACGAACTGTTGTTTAAAGCCGACTCTCTTGCAGGTAATGGATGGGTGTTTTTGGTGGAAGACGCAGACAAGTCCTTGAAGATTATTCAGTGCCATAACGATGGTACTCCATATTTCTATGGACGTAACCAGTCTGTCGATTTGAACGGTGCTATAGAGCTATCCGATTACGAGCAACTGGTTGCCAATAAGGAGAAAGTTCTTGGAAACGTGAAGGATTATTCATTACCTTTGCTCTGCATCAATGTCTGGGAAACTGCTTACGTCGAAGACTACGGCGTGACAGGTAAAGCGGACTACTTGGAGAAGCTCTGGGAATGCATCAACTGGGACGTTATCAACAGACGGGTCTTTACAAACGTTGGTTAACCACATGTACATACAAATCAATACAAATTCTCTAGCAATTGTTAATCGTTATACTCTCCACAGTCCATCACTATATCTCTTAGGGTCTCGTCTTCAGCTATATTGGCATGGGTCAACGTAGACGCCAGGTTGATATTCAGTTGTGCTAGAAGATCGTTCTTTCTCCTCAACACCTTTTCTTGTTCTTTCAATTCTTGTAACTCTTCGTATTCGTTGTTTTCCGCTTCGGCTTGGCGTTTTAACTCATTAACCTTTAGTTGCAATGATTGACTATACTTCATTTTGGTCCGGGCCAATTCCAACAGGGGTAAACTGGCAGCCAGCGCATCAGAATTGTCACCAGTGAGTGCCTTGTTTCTATCGATTAGCTTCAAACTCCTCAGATTGTGCTCATCTTTGACAGTCACCAGTTCCTGTAAACGCTTCTCGTAAAGATCATCGCGATCTCCTCCACTGTGTATGGCCTTCAACGTAGAATATGTAGATAAATGCTGTTCCAAGATCTCCAACCGTATATCAACCATCTTCTGCAAGAATTCCACTATTAAATCCACTCTAGACTCATCTTCTCGCTTACTTGCCTCTTGCAATATCCCTAGATCAACATCTTTAAACTGTTCTAGCATCCAATTATATGCTTCATCGATACTTTGATCATCCAACTTGTCCATAACCGTTGCCTGCAACAGCTTGTCAGTCGTTTGGACCAGTTCTCGGTACACTTTAGCATGCTCTGCCTCCAATTCTGACACCTCCATCTAGAAAGAACAATTTGATGTGCAAGAGATTAAAAATAGCTCAGAGTTGATTTTTCTTAAACCTTCACATTTAAGGCTCACTCTTTTCTTTTCTGAGCTATCGCTTTGCTTTCAATGTCGAAGTTTACATTCCCCCCGATCTATTCATTTCCGCCGTTCTATACGAAACAGCCGAACATTCAAACGTACGAGACACAGCTCGAACAATGGAGACGACTAGTGCTTGAATACTGCCGATTCTACCGGATATGGTCATTGAGTTTGAATGGAGTCTCGTTGGCAGGTAAAGAGGAAGAGGAGGAAGAGGAGTTGGAAGAAGATGATTTGGATAGAGAGTATGCAGAGACAGTACACGATTCTTTGTTTCAGAACGATTCCATAGACAGATCGTTAAAGAACGATTTCATACTAGAGATATACCGACAGATGATCGAGAAGGGAGAAGCCGACTGGGTCAACGATAAGAATCATCGGCAGGGAATACTGGTTTATTGGCATACATTGGAAGAGTGGGCGAACATTATAATGGATTGGATACGGAATACAGGACAGGAAGGTTCTGTGTTAACGTTGTACGAGCTGAGAAAGGGTGAACTGATTCAAAATCAAGAGTTTGCCGGTATGGATTCGGTGATGTTGGCACGAGTGCTGGACACTTTGGCTAAAGAGGGACGTGCAAAGATCCTCAAAGACGGTGATGGATCGGTTGCTGGAGTTAAGTTTGGTCAATGAGTCTGTCTCTCTATCTCTCTAATCTAAAATATCATTCACATCTCTACACCGCATCTATCTATTGTCATCATCCCGCTCGTTAGACTTTGAGGCAAATTTTTCTGAAAAAAATTCTTTCCCTCTCTCCCCCATTCCATTCTTCTCTTAGGGGGCAAGTAGAACACGATCTAAACGATCACTTGAATCCTAATTCATCACAAGAACTAATCCATTCACAACTATGAAATACGTCGTCGTCTCTGGAGGTGTCATTTCCGGTATCGGTAAAGGTGTTCTTGCATCTTCCACCGGTATGCTTCTCAAAACTTTAGGACTTCGCGTCACTTCTATTAAAATTGACCCTTATTTGAACATTGATGCTGGTACCATGTCTCCATTAGAACACGGTGAATGCTTTGTGCTCAATGATGGTGGTGAAGTCGATTTGGACCTTGGTAACTACGAACGTTACCTCGGTATAACCCTCACCCGTGAACATAACATTACTACTGGTAAAATTTATTCCAGTGTGATTAAGCGTGAACGTAAAGGTGATTACTTAGGTAAGACTGTCCAAGTTGTTCCTCATATCACTGGTGCTATCCAAAACTGGATTGAAAGAGTCGCTAAAATTCCTGTCGATAACTCAGGTATCGAACCTGATGTCTGTATTATCGAACTCGGTGGTACCGTTGGTGATATCGAATCTGCTCCTTTCGTTGAAGCACTTAGACAGTTCCAATTCCGTGTTGGTCATGACAATTTCGCTCTTATCCATGTTTCTCTCGTTCCTGTGATTAACGGTGAACAAAAGACTAAACCAACCCAAGCCGCAGTTAAAGATTTGCGTTCTTTGGGTCTCTTGCCTGACATGGTTGCTTGCCGTTGTGCAGACAAGTTGCAGAAGCCAACCATCGAGAAGATCGGTATGTTCTGCCACGTCGGTCCTGAACAAGTCTTGGCTGTTCATAACGTTTCTTCCACCTACCATGTCCCATTGCTTCTTCGTGAGGAGAAGATTTTGAACTTCTTGAACAACCGTCTTAAGCTGGACTCTCTTAACGTCACTCCTCAGATGGTCACCAAGGGTGAAAAACTTCTCAATGACTGGACTCATCTTACCGTTCAAGAGGACCGCTCCTTTGACAAGGTTAAGATCGCTATCGTTGGTAAGTACACTCACTTGCAAGATTCTTACCTTTCTGTGATTAAATCTTTGGAGCATGCTGCTATGCGTTGCTCCCGTAAATTGCAAATCATTTGGGTCGAATCGACAGATTTGGAGCCTGATGCAGAGATCTCCAACAAGGCCAACTTCCACAAGGCTTGGCAATCCGTTTGTACTGCAGATGGTATTTTAGTGCCAGGTGGATTTGGTTCTAGAGGTACCGAAGGTATGATCTCTGCTGCCAAATGGGCCAGAGAAAACACTATTCCATACTTGGGTGTCTGCCTTGGACTTCAAATTGCAGTTATTGAATTTGAGCGTAATGTTCTCGGTAACACTGGTGCTAACTCTGCCGAGTTCGACGAATCCTTGCCAGAAGATCAACAAGCCATCGTTTACATGCCAGAGATCGATAAGGAGAACATGGGAGGTACTATGAGACTTGGTGCTCGTACCACCGTTTTCCAACAGGGTACCGAAAACTCGACCATTAGACGTCTCTATGGAGGTGGTGAGACTATCGAAGAGAGACACCGTCACCGTTACGAGGTTAATCCAAAACTTGCTGAAAGCTTGGAAGCTAAGGGACTCAAGTTTGTGGGCCGTGATGAGACCGGTGAGAGAATGGAGGTCTTGGAATTGGACAACCATCCATTCTATGTTGGTACTCAATACCACCCAGAATATTTGTCTAAGGTGTTAGATCCATCTAGACCATTCTTGGGATTGGTTGCCGCAGCATCTGGTCAGCTCGACCAAGTCTTGAAAGAAGACTTGTCGTTGAAAGAGACTGACTTTTAGAGATAGGTAATTAGTTAGTTCTTTAGCATCATAGTAATAATAAAAAATGGATATTAAGAAAGGAGGGAGCTACGCTCGCACGGCTTTCGTTGAAACAGCGTATCTATTGTATAAGTATTAACTCTAATCAGAGGAGGCGGCAGTAGTAGCAGCAGGTGTAGCGGCAGTAACAGCAGTTGTAACGGCAGTAGCGGCAGTTGTAACGGCTTCAATAGCACCTTCTTTAGGTTTTTGAGCCAAATGAATAGCCAAATCCAAGAAGGCTCCGGATAAGACTGGGATAGTGACATTATCATCGAGATCATAAATATCGATACCTTCACTAAGTGCTGCAATGAACCCAGATAGGACTGCCAATTCTGGGAGTGATAAGTAGCTATCTTCAGACTTCCAAAGGAATCCTTGGTTGTACTGAGGATACTGTGGAGCCAAGTATCCATAGAAGAAATAGCAGGCGATAATACCCATGATAAATGCAGCAATTGATCCTGCCAAAGACTTACCTCGAGCTATCTTTGGAGTCAAATGACCGAAGGCACGTCCAAAAGTGGATGCAGCAGTATCACACCAACTCAATAGAAGGATAGACATGACGGCAACATCCTTAGGACAGAAATAGAGAGTGATTGCACAACCCAAGATGTACCAGATAACACCGTTGACTTCACGAGTCTCTTGCTCGCGCATCATGAACCCAACAACTTTACAGTAGGCCTTATTGAACGGTTTCGAATTGAAGCGAAGCAAATCAAGCGAATAGATGATGACACCGGCAATCGCTATAGGCTTCACTATCTGGATAGCCTCATATCCTTGGGTATACAAATAGAGTGTAACGAATCCAATAGACACATGCAAAAGCTTTCTAGGTATCTCATGCTTGTGAATGAACGACCGAAACTTATTATGTGTTTGTTTCACAATATCTAGACTCGACTGGCTTGGGTTTTTACCCGCTGTGTTGTCCTCGTCGCCTGCCTCGTCATCCTCGTCGGTAAGATCAGATTCTGTATCAGGTTCGGAACCTCCGTTAGTGAAGTCCGGATCATCTTCGGAATCATAAGAGTCATCTATCTCTGTAACCTCTGACAGTTTTAGATCATTATTAGACTTTCTAGCCCTCGGTTTATCTGTCTTTGACGGGTTTGCACCCGATGCTTTAGTTCCCATCAGAAAGAACCAACTTGTATACAAATGAAAAGAATTATTTTCTACGGGGGAAAACGCGTTTGTAGGGCCCCACCCCAATTTTATGGGGGTGTAGGAAAATTATCCTTCTCTCCCAACTGCCACGTAGGTTAGCTCGACCCGCCCTTTCCCAATTGGGAAATTTGTGCGAGAGAACAATCCACACAACAGACTGACACATTGTTATCTACGACTACAATTTCGCTTAAACGGATGTTATAACAATTGGATCAAGATCAATTCAGTACATACTTACTCCTTGTCACCCTTGTTGAAGAGCTTTTGAGCGTACTCCTTACCTTGGTTGACGAGCTTATCAGCGTTGGACTTACCGTCCTTACCTTCCTTCTTGAGGTACTCCTCACCCTTCTTGGCAGCAGCCTCGAAGTTCTTCTTTTGAGACTCTGGAACGAGTCCTTCAACCTTGTCAGCAATCTTGGAGAATTGGTCAGCCATTTTTAATATATATTTGTTCTTTTTTTCAAAAGTGATACGAAGAAGTCCAACTTGGCGTGCAGAAACTTGGGGGTATTTATATACAGCAATAGATTGGATTCGAAATTTCAGTTGGCGAACGCGGCGCGGCCACTATACTTATTTTTTGGTTGGCGCACGCCATTTCAGATTTATCATCTGGTAATCATGGCTATGCATGCATGATTGGTTGGAATGTATAGAGTTTCAATTGATTTATCGGTCTCGTAAAACTAATGCAGGTATCACATGTACCCTTGATATGATCTTAAAAACACACACCCTCAATGCCAACCTTACTCACTCGAAATCCCCTAACCAACCAGATGCGCGAGAAACTGCTTTACCCCACAGTTTCCACATCTTTTGACGTTCAGAGTCACCCAAGCGAGCTTTGAATTCACCTTCATTCGATTCACCTCGAAGCTGCGTAGTCACGTCTTTAAGTGATTTCCAAACTCCAACTTGTAATCCAGCTGCAATTGCTGCACCCAAAGCTGTACATTCTAAATGTTCTGCCCTTTCAACTCCAACACATGGACCTAAAATATCTGCTTGAATTTGCATCACAATGTCGGATTTGGCCATTCCTCCGTCCACTCTCAACCGCTTGAATTTGGACACATTATTCTCAGAACTGTCTTCTAAGAAACTACCACTATCTCCTGCATCGTTCAACATGGCTTTCAATATTGCCCGGACCTGGAAACACACTCCTTCAATGGCAGCTCTCGCTATATGTGCAGATGATGAGTATTGAGTGATTCCAAAGATTGTACCTCTAACCAAAGGATCCCAATACGGTGCAAACAAGCCTGAAAATGCTGGAACAAACACAACACCACCAGAATCCTTGCTTGCTGCTGCCAATGGTCCGATGTCCGACGCCCTGTTGATAAGCCTCAGATTATCACGGAGCCATTGAACGCATGCACCTGCCACTGCAATTGAACCTTCCAAACAGTAGTGAGGCTTCCTACAACTGTGACCGTCCACTTCAGGGTCCAATGAGTCAAACCAGTATCCAACAGTGGTGACAACCCCATGCTTGGAAATCAGCTTATGGGATCCTGTGTTGTATAACATGAACGCTCCAGTTCCGTAGGTACATTTAGCATCACCATTGTGGAACGCCAATTGTCCAACCAATGAAGCCGATTGATCTCCAAGACAACCTGAGATAGGAACATCCTCAAATGTTCTACACAGAACACCTTCTGCATCTTCTGTGAGCCTATTGGTATGTGGCAACGTAGGTAGTGCAAACGTTCCAAAATGATGACTACTTGGCACGATCTCAGGCAGTTGGATCTTCGTTGGATCAACATTCCAGAATTTGAGCAGGAATGGGTCATATTGTAAAGTTTCAAGGTTCATGAATGAAGTGCGCGAGGCATTGGTAACATCTGTCTTGAAACATTTCTCCTGGGTCAAGTTATACATCAGCCAGGTATCCACGGTACCGAACATCAGATCGCCATGACCGCTATCGTACTCTTTCCGGATCTCCGGAACATTCTGATACAGCCAACGTAGTTTCAAACAGGAAAAGTATGTAGATATAGGACAGCCCGATTTCTCATACACTTCATGGATCAATTGCTCTGGAGCTTGCTTTTGCACACTATTCATAAGTGCAGTAGTCCGAGTATCGTTCCAAACAATTCCATTGTAGAAAGGTAGACCCGTGGATTTACTCCACAATATAGTCGTTTCTCTCATGTTTGCTATACCGATAGACTTAATCTGATACTTGGGTGGCTGATCATCATCCACCGAGGAATCATCTAAAGAGACCTCACTGTTTATCATCTCCAAGTTCATCGCAACTTCGGCCAGACATTGAACAACGTTCTGTAGGATATGAACAGGGTTACATTCAACCCAGCCAGGGTTTGGAAACATCAATGTTGGCTTGGAGTGTTCAGATTCGATCTCTAAAGTCTCATCTTTCAAATTCAATGCAATACCTTCGTCGGAGAAAATAGTCGGAGAACCTCTCTTTGACGCACTCTGTGCAGATGTCGAGTACTCGATCTGATACTTGCAAACCTCCTCTCCCTTACTGGTGAACAGAATCGCCCTTGTCGATGTAGTGCCGACGTCAATGGAACAAACCAATGGGATGGGCTGTGTCATTGCGGAAGAAATAGATGTGTATTTCCCGGGAAGAGTATCCGGGGAGTAATCCGGGGAAGATATAGTGTGGGGAAAAGTTATTTTTCAGAGTTAGTTAGGGATTTCACTCAATATAGCCGTGCCATGCTAGCCAAGAAACGATTAGTCAATTTAATTTACACAGTTGTTACCCATTGATACAATCACTGAGTTGAGTCCACTCTGCCAACCTCTCCAGAGGATCCTTCTCCTTATCAGGAACACTGTCGTGTCCATAGTTGATCACTTCGGTACACTCAGAGATCTGTTCGTACACCTTATCGTCAGACAGACCTCCAATTCCGTCGTCTTTCTCCTCGAAAACAACAACTTTATGTCCATCCACTTCAAACTTCTCACCAACTAACCGTCTTCCTCGAAGATAGTTGATAGCCTTGTTATCGTCAGTTTCCTCAAACTGCGAGTTCCAATTGTCAGATCCAGATTTAAGATACCCGGTAAACTCAATATGCGCAGGAATTACATTGCAAGTAGAATTCTTGCCATTCTTGTCGTTGTTCAACTTATAAACAGAAGACATTTCGTAAATCCGCGTTCTTCACTTAGATTCACCTCCTCTTCCTCTTAACGTAACGCGTCTCACTCTTGGGGGAAGGAAGTGAAAAATAAATTTCCTCGCTTTAACCCTCACTATATAAACCCCTCAATCCCCCCGAACTATTTCAAAATTTTTTCTTCTTCTTTTCCCAATGTCTGCTGCTCAGTCCTTTCAGCACTATCCATACCTTATTTCAAAGTAAGTACCAGAAATACAAGTCAAGGTGGATGTTAATGATGATTTAAACATCGAGTGAACAATCTCTGAGCCATAATTTTGGTTTTGATTACGAAATGTTGCCTTCCTACTGAACATACCCACCTTGAGGTTAACCTCTTTACTTTTGAGAATATTTCCTAACACATACAGATGGGCGGATCCTATATTTGCTATAACCGTTGGAGTCACTGCATACTACGCATATGAAAAGCGTGTAGGAAGAGCTCCAGGTCATTCTTTCAACGAACTGCTCGATGCCAAGTATCGTCGGTGGTTGGAATCCAAGTCTGATTCTAAACCTTAAAAAGTGTGAAAAAAATTTCAATTTTATGCTCTCGTGGGAGAGTATGTACATTCTTTACATATAATGCATTCAAATTCAGACACGAATATCCACCTTCGGTTTATCCTTAAGAAGTTGTCTCAACTTTCTCTTGTTAACATTTTGACGCTCTTCCTCACCGACGTCGATCAAGTTCCGTCCAAAGTTATCGTTATCCTTCAACTTGTAGATTCTAACAATCCAGTTTTCTGAGGTGAAAACTTCTTCCAAGACATCCAGATGAATGTTCTTGGCATAATCTGGAGTCAACTGCTGTTGACGAACACGATCGACAGCAGGTCTGTTTCTGTAGACGTCACCAAACCGGTAGTATGACATCTTGTACATAAGAGAATCCTTCATTGCAGGTGAAGCCAAGTCATCGATTCTGTATTCACTATTTTGAGTGAAGTATGATCGTTCGTTGACATCTTCTGGCCAGATACCTTCCGATATACGAACCATCCAAAGGAATTTGTTCATATCATCACCAGAGAATCCAAGTAATCCTCCAAAGATAACCAAGACGTAGTCAACACCCAAACGTCTCATAATAACCTCAGAGTTACGTTCACTAACAGCCATGGCCTTACCAACGGTGGCGATATGTGTATTGTTCCAAGTGTTGTTATCGACAAAGGTGGTTCTATCTGCCATTCCACCGATCTGATAACCATAGTCCCACCAGGACATAATCTTGGCATCCTCTGCTGTATTCATTCTCAACCAGTAGTAAGCTTCTCTGTAATCATCGATCAAGATCGAAGA
This sequence comes from Xiuguozyma insectalens, assembly GCA_030574155.1. Lineage (NCBI taxonomy): Eukaryota > Fungi > Ascomycota > Pichiomycetes > Pichiales > Pichiaceae > Xiuguozyma > Xiuguozyma insectalens. The sequence continues at coordinate 363,177 of JAJMEL010000009.1, read as the reverse complement.
ACCATCTGCTCCACGGGTTGACAACACAACAGAAGGTGACGAATAAGCGGCAGAGTTGACCCAAGTACAATGCTTGACGTAGAAGAAGAGGTAGAATGCCAACGATGAAATGACAACCAATTGGGACAATGCAGTAAAGATCGAATCTTTGGATCTGTTGGCTTTTTCGACAACAAGTTTTTTAAAGTCCAAGTAAAGGCTGCAAAGTCTACCGACAACAATACCACCACAGACACAGACGACCGGAGACAAGGTCAACATGAGACGAACCATGACACCTGCAAAATAGGAGGCCAAGACGGAGTAGATGACGATAAAGACTGCCTCATTAGAAAGATCTTGGAAGCACACAAAGACACCAACTGGGAACAACCAAATGAGGAAGTTCAAATCGAAGAAGAACGAAGCCCATGGAGTTGGTTGATGTTCAGAGACAGATGCAATAATTGGAATGTGAATCTTAGCATAGGAAGTATCCCAAAGGGAGTAGAATCTACCGGTCCAAGGAGCGATAAGACCCAATCTAGTTGCAAGAACAAGACCTGAGATACCAAGAGCAAAGATAACGGCACCACCGGCGATAATGAGACGATGGAACTTCTCTGGAGAAAGAATACGTTTCAAATAGTTTGCGACCAAAACCAGTTGCAAGAGTCCAAAGACACCCAAGGAAGCCATATGATCGTTGGAACGGATAGGTAAGAAGCCGACAAATGGAATCTGCATGGACATAAGAGTTCCCAAAGTGTACCAAGTACAGTAGGCAGTGTAGAGCTTATAAGTGAATCTACCCATAAGGACCAAGACAAAGATGTGCAATGGAATCATGTTGGTAATGAAGACATAACCACCCCAAGCAGAGACCATGTAGAAATAGAACAAAGCTGTGAGTGCACCGTAGAAGACAGAACCCATACGGACGGACTTAACCCAGAGGTAGAAGGTGACCATAAGCAAAGTGATTGCAATTGCTTCATTATCATAGGAACCAGCAACCGACCGAGAAATGTAACCTGGCACTATAGACATGAACAAAGCCGAGAAAAGTGCAGCAGTTTTCTTGAATTGAAGTCCACCAATGGTAGCTGTAATCTCTAAAGTGAGTGCATATGTGGCCAATGCAGTAATTGAAGAGAATGCAGGTGCCAACATGACACAGACGTTTCTAACGTCGACAGGTAGACCAATCTTTTGAAGGAAATGGTAGATAATTGAGGAGGTAACCATGAGTCCAGGGTACAATGTACCACCAGTAACTCTTCCCAATGGGTACCAAGTCTTATCATCGAACCAATTGAGGAACTCATAGAACGTATGTGTCACCAAATACTTGGTAGCTCTATAGTTGAACCAAGGGTCGAATTCATGGATAATCGATTCAAACCGAATGACCGAAAACAAACGTGAGGAAATTGCAGCAAACGAGATGCACACAAAGATTGCTGCCTCAAGCAGAACCTTAATGGCACTAAGAACCCTTTTGTCTACACACACGTAGCCTTCAGAATCTATAGAAAGAAGAGACATGGTGGGTTAACGGGGGAAAGAAACGTGTCGCGAAGGTTCCCGGTGAAAAATTGAATGTGAATATTGGGCGGGCAGGAGGTGGTGTAGGGAAGTAAGAAAAAAGGCCTAGCTGACCTTTTTATCTAGTCGATCGACGCACACACACGTCCTTCCCTCATAGATTTCAAATCTCCCCGCTCTCCCAATCGAAATCTTTATCCAGTTCATGTCACCTCCAATATCCGATGGGCTTAGCCTACACCGGATAGATGACCGGGATTATACAGCGGCGGAGGCTGGAATCGAAAGTCCGGGCAATAATACGAACACCAGCGGGGTTTCTCTGAATACTGGGGCTACAGGTAGTGCCGGGAATTCACATTCGAGCAGTGTACCAACAAGACCCCAATCATTGACGACACAAAGGTTGCCAGAAGTCAAGTCAGGTTTAAGATCTTTGAACGAACCGTCTCCTATGGCTCCATTAGAACCTCAACCGCATAGATCGCGTCGCGGAACTCATATCGAAGTGTACAAGGAAGCAAATCAAGAAACATCGATTTCTCCCAATGAAGAGATGACACCTGAAACAAGGTTCAGACCTAGAGGAAGACCAAATGGTGAAGATGACGAGTACGTACAAACAAGGCCACCTTTGACGCAGGCACATTCTCATAAGGAGCAAATAGAAGAGAGAAAGAGCCAGAGCCAGGAATCCAAAGCTCAAGAACAGAAATCACAGATAATGCAGACTCAGATAGCTCAACAACAGTTGAAGACTCAACAGCTAAACGCTCAGGTACACCTTCAACAGATACAGAAGGCGCAGTTACCTTCACTGTATGGGGAAATACATCCAACTGGAGAGGCTCACAGCACTCCATCGTTGGCAACTTCTCCTCCTCCTAGAGTACCATCTCCATTTAGAAGTTCATCCAACCTTGAACTCAAACAGATTAATAACCAGCGGAGACCGATGTTCACACCTGCCGTTCTAAGATCTAACTCAGGTACTCCATTCGATCCTTCCAAGCCCGATGGTGGTATCGAAGTTAGACCAAGGATAACTTCATCATCGTCGGCCTCAAGTGTTAGATCGATGAGTTCCATATCTTCATATTGGAACTATCTCAAGAATGGTGGTAATACAACAACTGCCAGACAGGATGGTACAGAGCCAGACTGGGGTCCTACACGTCGCCATTGGAAACCAAACTCTTCTAGGTTCAGCTGTTTCAACTGCAGAAGAGTGTTCAACTACATGACCCCATCTAGAAGGAAACATCATTGTCGTGCATGTGGAGAACTCTTTTGCGGTGACTGCTTGAAGAATTATATCTATCTTGATAAAGATGCGCAATTCTCCGTGTTTGGTGACCCAAATGAGAATGGTACGATAGGAAAGAAGTACCTCTGCAAAGTTTGCACTCGCTGTGCTCACAAGTATGAGCTATTTCTCAAGAACCATACAACTACAGATCATAACCTCGGAAACTCAGACGACTATAATGCTGGGCGTACATCAGGAAGACGTGGAAGTGCATTTGTTGGTGCTGTTCCCGCCGATTGGGACTGGAGTTCTTTCTAGACCCACCATACCACATATTCATATACACATTAACATATATAATATATAGATTCGAAAGATACCTAAGCTACCTTTATTCCTCCTTTTCACGATGATCTTGAATAATCTGATCCCGGATCAAATTGGCTGTACTATTACTTTTCTTCATAGTACTTTCGTCATCAGAGACCATCTCATAGTCACTTGTTGATGCACTCGAGAGACCATTTCCTGAAGTGGCATCGTCATCATCTTGCAGGATAGGAACATTAGCAATCTTGCTCATGTCCATAGTCTTTTGCTTCCTGTTACGTCTTCTGTTTCTTATTTGCTGTGTACGTCTTTCCTCTTCTTCATCAGAATTGGCATCAAATTCAATAGGTTCGGAACGCTTATCAGAATCAGTAATCTTAAAGTTTGGATAGATCTGAGGTCCATACTCGTTAACGGCCTCGGTGATATCCTTAGCAAGAGACTCACGCTGTTCTTGTAAACGCGCAAATCCTTGATTATCAATAAGCATAAGCCACAATGGACGAATAGATCTGACCATATCCATACCACGATCACCAAACACTAGTGCAGAGTAAGTGATAGTAACAGAGATCGCATAGAAGATAAGGAAAGCTCTCATGGAAGAGAGTGAAGAATCCCAATATTTTCTTAACAGGTACGATCCCAAGGCTGAATACGAAGTGTAAAGTAGAGGTGCCAATCCGAGACTGACAAGAATCTTCCAAGTAGCCAAGACATCTCTAGCCTCGATTTTAACGGTTGAACCTGCCAATGCCTCTTTACGTTTCTTTTCAGAGATTTTTTTGGCCAAGACAAAGACAGGAGCAAACAGGATACTACCAGGTAATGCCAGACTACCCAGGACGCCAACCTGCACAAGGGTAGTGACCAATTCACGGAACACCTCCCACTTAGATCTTTCATTAGGACTTTCAACCAGATGGTCTGGAATATGCAAACTTCTCAAGTTTTGGTTATAATCAAGGATTTCATCACGAAGAGCTTTCACACGAGGTTCATCCTTCACCTTCATATAACCATTCAACAACCGACGATTCATTTCCACAATGGCAGGCAGCGAGAGAGTACTCGATATACTATTGGAATAGAGACGACGAGCGGTTTGAACGACCATCAAAGTCTCATAGTCAGGACAAGTCACGGTGACGGACTTCAATGCCTTGGTGATTGTATCAAGAAGATCTTTCACAGCACCCTTAGTAGTGGAAGGATCAGCATATCGATCAACAAGATCCTGATCAATTTCGATCGGGTAACCAAACTCGACGACGGCACGTGAACGGAATTTATGAGGATGGAAATAGTTCATTCCACAGGGAACGATTTTAACTTTGATACCAGGGTTGGCATCCATAGCACCCAGAGCCATAATGGCCACACCGGCTTTCAAAGGTAACAGATCTGGTCTATCATGGGATCCACCTTCGGAAAACATTCCAAGGCAATGACCATGAGCCAAATGTTCAAAGACCTGTGCGTAAACGACAGATTGATCGACCTTATCAGCAGTTTTGAATTCGGCACCTTGTTGGAACAGCTTCTCACCTTCTTGACGAGTCTTGTCGCTGGTATAACGGAACGGCTTCTTTAAGTACAGTTCAGTATCAGAAACCACTCGATCGACTTGGCCAACACCGAGCGATCTTGGCAATGCCAACAATCCCTTAGGTTCACAATCTTGTAGGAAGACAGTATCAGTGCCCAAAAAATGCAATGGATCATCCGGATCGATCTTGACGGTACCTCTAGCCTTCTTCAAGTTGTCCTGGGCTCTTTTAACAGGAATTGCCAGCTGAGATCTTGAAACCATTCCAATAAACTTACGTTTATGAGACTTTTCAGCAATTAAAAACGAGACTCTTCTGTTGAGTTCTTTCTTCACTTGCAACAGCAAAACCATCGGATCAACGAATTGGTTGGCATGAGGTGCAGCAACGAAGATGATAGGACCTGATTTTGGAAGTCTGAATGCTCCACGAGGTCTGATCTCACGGAAAAAGCAATCGAAAACCATTTTGAAAAACCAAAGGATCATATCATAGATGAACTTACGAATCGGACTCGGCTCCACATAAAGCTTCCGGAGCTCTTCGTATCGAGCCAGAGCCTCCTCCTGGCCCGATTGTTCATGCCGGACACCATCTACAGAACGTTCTTTTGAAGTTTGTTCTGTGGAATTCGGTTCCTCTTTCTTCAAAAGCGGCTCTTTCTCAGACATTGAACTCTCTGGAAGGGAAGTAAAAAAAGAAAAGAAATCCGAGGCAGACTAGTTTCGACCTTTTATTTTTATCCCGGACAGGTTAGGCGATGCGTTGGGTAACTGGGGTGCAGAGATGTTTGTCTTTTTTTTTTTAACCTAACCAATTTAAGAATATAGGGGTTTCGGGATTTGAGTATTTTTGTCACATTTTCCAAGTTTGGGAAGTAAAGTGTAAAATTAGACTAGCTAGGTGCAGTCGGGGTTTTATACGTTTAGACGTAGTACTCATGTAGTTGCATTTTATTTGGATTTAGCCGTCAGAAAAGCTTGCTGCAGACAGTTATATAAGAAGGTAGTACTGCGCTGAAAACTTGTGCTAAAGCACATTTAAGGTAGTTACCATTTATTTGGTACCCTTAATGTTTTCCAAAACTTTAATATGAGCCAAGCAAACGATACCAACCACCAAGTACCATCCTTGAGGTTCTAACAAGAATCCTTACCCACACACATCACGTGATCCACATACCTTGGAATCTTTCAATGGTTGGGTTAAAGCCTAACAAAAATTTCATCCTTGATCTTCCCTTCCCTTCCTAATACGGTAATTCCCGATCGGGATATTCATAAACAGATGCGATTTAGATGACGAAATTCGATAGATAACTTCTGGATCAAAATTCAAGATTTATTGTGAGCCATCATACACAAATCAATGAGACAAAATAGATATGATTTGATGAGACGAGCGGTAACTACTTGTCTGTTGGCTGGAATAGGTTCCATCTGTGTTGTGATGTTATCGAAAACAGGATTTTCGAGAGAACTGGTGGCATTGGCGGTCCTATCGTTCCTTGGATCGATCACTGAAATGGTTAGAACAGTTTTGCATGGAAACTCGATGCACTGGATCAGATGGTTACAACTGGCACTAGTTATCATATTAGGTGGTACTATAGTGACAGGAATGTACTGGATAGACGCTGAGATCTACTCCGATCAGCTAAGAAATAAACACTATTCGATGGTGCTTATTACACTACTTCTGTGCCTGGCAATTTGTATGGGAGGAGAGTTGAGTGCCAGTGAACTTACAACTACCACAGCAGTGAATACCTTGGACATCAATCCAATTCAATCGGATATGGATCCCGAGAGTCTTACATCAAGTTCTGCCCAGACTGTTAGAATGAAAGATTCCATGCAGACTTTGGTTCCATCACTTGCAGAGAAGGTCAATATCGTTCCTGGCGAAACCATTCCTGAGGAGAAGTTCGAATCAGATATAGATGATGGATCGACGGATTCACCGCCAACATCGCAAGAACCACCGTATAACGAACTAATTGTTCAGCAGCAGCAAGATATTCTGCCAGAGAATCATTTCTCAGACACCGAAGAGCTGGAAGATACCGCCGATAACCAGCAACTAGACCTTTTCTACACAGATTTCAGCAACTATAACGATGACCAGAGCATAGAAGCAGCATTGAAGTCACTCAGCGATATACCTGAGACTTCCACCGACGCATGGCCGATGTTCTCAACGGGAGCTGAACAGCAAACCGAAGATGACAATCAATCTGCCAAGAACAAGATGCATGTGATCTCATTGGAAGCTTGGAACAATAATCATGATAAGTGGGAGAGACACAGAGAGAGAATGGGTCAAAGAACTATCTTCAACTCTTCTTCAAAACTATATCCGACTCCTGAAGAGATTGACACAGATGAACTGGGTCCAGTTGACCTGGCCAGATCTTTGAGCAATCCAATATCTACAATCAGTGACCAGGAAGATGTTAATAACGATCAAGCCATTTCATCAATGAGCAGTCCTTCTAAAGATCCACTAGAGAAACTGTATGGGTATACCAACGCTGAGGACGAGCATCTCAATTCTATCACCCACCAGAGCTTCTACAAATCCTACGAGACTTTGACAAAGATCTCTCCTAGGAAATCCTCATCACCAACTCGGTCAATCAACAGGTCACCTGTTAGATTGGCAGGATCTCACAAAAAACAGCTTTCTTTAAGCACTCTACCATTGCCAAGCATATCTACATCGGCACTGGGTAGCCCTGTGAGAAGAAACTCATCTTCATCCTCACCGTGGAGTCCTTCCAAGGGACTTAAACGGTTAAAGAGCGTGAGATTCTCCACCACCACTATGACGAATTCTACGACTATGACAAATGCTTGCCCTGCATCTCCAACCTACAACCGTACTTGCTCACATTCACAATCACAACCAGAACTCAACCTCAGCTACGTTAAGGCCCTGCAAAGTTCTCCTAAACGCAACTGTAGCATGGCAGCTCAACATGGACACCATAAATCTCGGTCATCAACATCGATCCATGAACATATCCATAAGATGAGCTTGCAGTTGCAAGATACCACTATAGCATCATTATCATCAGATGAATCTAACGAGACAGACCAAAGCAAGGATTCTGTTCCGTCAATGATCATGGGTGAGTACGACCGAGAGAAATGGATGGTGATACAACGACAAGCTATATAGACCTTTACTAAGTATTATAATGTATCATTTAATTAGACTATTTCAACAAACACATCTATCTAATCTAGAGACTCTTTCAGCTCCTTCAACATTCCCAAAACACTTTCGGTGAACTTGACTCCATTATCAGATTGAAGCATCATCTGTTCTTCAGCATCAGAAGGAACTATTCTCTTGGCGAGGTACTTCGGATGTGCAATCAGATAACTGAGTGCAGTAGACAGCTTCTTCCGATCCTCCTCGGTATCCAAACCTGGAACAAGCCTTATAGAAGTCTCTTCATCACCTGTAGAGTTTCTAATGTAGTTATATGCATCCAAGGAACTAAGTGATTTAGCCAACAAGATGATCTGTGCTGTCTCCTCGATGAACTGTGTGCTTATAGCTGAGTCCGAAGCATACCAGGCCTGGATCGTAGAATTAATCTGTCTTTCAAACGAGGTTGCAAACAGACAAGTCTCTGCCAAAACTGACTCACCAAATGATCCCAGCAATGTCAACACTATTGGCAACAATCCATTACTCCATAGATGGTGTAATCTAGACCTTGAAACGGCATAAGGTCTCAAGTTACCTCTTTGAATTCGAACAGAGATAGGGCTCTCAATAAGAACGGAGAACAATCCATTTGAAACCATTTTCCATGCAACTGCACTGTTGCCAACCAGATTGTACATGTACATCAATGCATAGTCAGCAAACACCTCTTCATCATTCACCTTGATCAAATGTGAAACGCTGTACAAAGTGGAGACAGAAGACGACATTCCAGTGTTGATTGTCACTGTAGCAACATTATTCTGCAAATCACCTTCAAGGTCTAGACGGAAGAATGCCTGCAACAGGGAAAGAACCAGAGTCAGATCATCGGTCTGCTTGGCAACCAACGCAGAATTGCTTAAATCTCCAGATGGAGCAGCCAATCCTTGTGAACGGATGCTATCAAACAGAAGTCTTGCAGAACGGCAAATAACCTCAGAGTAGATATCACAGAATGGAGCTCTATATTCAACGAGTAAGTTCGAGTTCTTTGGAACCATCTCAAAACAGATAAGAATGATTCTCAGCAATGGCTTATAATATGTGACTTTGGTCGATAATAAGCCTCGAGCCAGATCAATCTCTTTGCTATCCAACAACCGCGAGGCTGCTGCCAATATGGAGAAGATAACTTTCTCCTTAGGCTTGAAATCCTTTCTTTGAGAGAATGTCATGCATATGAAGAATGATAGCTCAATTCTGGCCCTGAAGATGGAATCAAACAAGGGTGATGGAATCCTCTCATCGTCAGATGCTCGAAGAAGTTCAACTGCAAGTTGAAGGTAGTTCTCAGATAGTCCACTAGGATCGATCTTGCAGATACAGGTGATCAATGCACCACATGCCTTTGCGGCAGAGATTTGCGAGGATGCATATTGCATATTGACACTGGCATCTGCAATTTCCTTCTTAACAGCTGGCCAATGCTCATCGGTTCCTAAAAGCATTCTCATCAAAGTAATCGAATAGATTGATTCAACACCGAATCTATGCTGTCTGTAACCAGATGACTTTATGAATTGTTCAATTCTAAATTGAGGCCATATCTTGTGGAAGTCGTTCTTCACTTGCTCTTGCAATGACATCTGATAACCAACAACGCGGAACTTTTCATTCAGATTATGAACAAAGGTATCCTCGTTAAACTTATCCAACAGCATCTTTTTGCACTGCTTGTTCTTTGACACAAACAGATACAACGAAATGATCTCAGCCACTTTAGATGCCAATCTTATCTCATAACAGAATTTAATATAGTCGTGTTCTTGCGCAGTTTCCTTGTCCACAGGTGAAGGCCAATCTTCAAAGTTTGACATAAGCTGTTTAACAAAATCCATATCATCACTTTCTTGCTCCGCAGAGGTCCACGAACTGAACGCAAGAGCTATGGCATCAGTCAAATGAAGAGCCACATTACTTGGATAGTGGCGAACAATGGACATCTCGCGTTTCATGACATTCAGTAATGACAAATCTGCAGGTCCAATCCTCTTTTGAGGTTTCAAAGAATCTTTGATATCACCACCGGTAATGAAGACAATCGATAGACCTTCTTGATTACCTTCCATAACGGAAGAAAAGAAGTCGAAGAGGTGCATTTTAAGAGAGTAAGTCTCAGCTCTGTTGGCCATATCAGAACTCATACATCTTAAGAGAATTTCAGTGTGAGTCTGTTTTAAGTGAGTCAACAGTGAAGGCGGTTCCTTATTCCATTTAGAACCGACTAGACTTGTCAATAATTCCAACACAGTGGTACGTTTATCGAGATTGTTCAGATAGATGTTCACGATATTTGGAAGATATGAATAGAGAACTGACTCGAACGTTGATGGTGTCGACTGAATGACAGAACGCACTTTCAACAATGTACAGCAGAAATCAAAAGCACCATAGAACCAACGCGAAGTCCAGAGACCAAGAAGATCAGTAGAAATATAATCTGAGTATGTGGATGAGATTGCAAACATAGACGAAAGAACAGATTTCATCGATCTAACGTTATCAACTCCATAGACAAGTAAAGTAGTAACCAGTCTTTTTGCAGCCGGAGTAAATGCTCCATTGACCTTCTTTTCAGGAACAGAATTTTCATCCACACCATAGAGAGATTGCAAGATCAAACTGAACAACCCCACTATTTCTGTACCTATCTGCAACCGTTGATATGGGTATAGATATTTCCAACTTGAGAAGTTTTCAAACACCTGCAAATGGTATTCGACCAATCTATCAACAACTTGTGACTTCAATTTCCGAGAAACTTTACCATCAATTCTAATGCAGTTACGGACCAACGATGAAGTGAGCCCTAAAAGCGAGAGCGTGAATTCGTAGGATTCAGAAACCATCTCTTTAGTGCCAAGAACAGACGATGCAAGGCTGCCCCACGGCTTGACACCCAACATATCTGACTTGTAAAGGTACGACCAAATCCTGTATGAATAACCGTTAGATGAAAGCGAGGTTGCAAAATCAACCACAGCAGCCAGCAATGGAACGTTTCTAAGTATAAGTGCTTGGTCCAAGATCCGTAAACTGATATCTATCATATCTTTATCACCAATGAAAGAGTTCAAGGCAAACATGACTTTTTCAATGGTCTCTTCATTAGATTCACTAAACACTTTAGTGATCAGCTTGTAGATTTGAATCAAAGGTCCGAATTTCTCCTCGCTGTTATCAAGATTTATTGACAAGTTGCGGAGAATTCTACCAAGTAACGCCCATCCAGAATATTGATAAAGGAATGCCACCACCAAAGTATCCTTTGAAGCCGAGGGGAAAATCTGAGCTCTAGTGCCAGGTTTCAAATGCAACGACATCTCCTTTGAAGTTTCATAAGGAGGAAAGATATCTATATCCTGTGTGAGACGAACCAGATTAGGATTCTGGTCTTCAATGGCATATTTGTAGTAGAAGTCCTCATGAGGCAATAATTCCATGTATGAAGAGAAGCTTTGGAATTCCTCCAATGCTAGGTTGGTATTAATACTGCAAAGTGAAAGAAAAGATTGCAACGAGATAGGCAATTTCGCTCTTGCCAAAGACATCATATCCTCTGCAGCAGGGTTCTCAAAGAATTTTTGAACAACTGAATCGCTTGCAACAGACAAGATTTCACTTATACCAGCTGTGATTGTATCTGTCATCTTAACGTAAGGAACGAATGCAATAACGAAAGAACCCAACACATCAGAGTAAATTTGATCAAATAGAAGCTGCCTATGACACTTAAGAAGAGCCTTAGAGACATCCAATTTAGCGGCCTGTGCAGCAAAACTGGTATAAGCAGATTGAATCTGATTTAGTTGACCTAGTTTGGAAACGATAGCTTTAGATTTTGCACTGATCGGATCACATTCAATAACGACAAATTTCCTGTGTAGAATGATACTCCAAGCGTACAAAACAATTGAATTAGGAGCAGAATTCTGAATTATGTTGTTGATGGTGGAAAGATCGGAAGGATCGTTCATAAAAGAGGAATCATCATCTAGAGAGCCGAAATTGAACTCGAGATCAAGAAAGAGTAATGTAATAATGGTTGATAGAGCTTCCAAAGTGTTAGTGAATTCCGGGATCTTGGAGAAGTAGGAAGTTTCTTGCATCAACTGGAACCATTTAGTCACGGTTGGCTTTGTGAACCCACGCTCAGAGGCCAATATGAGGTAGCATAGGTAGTTGAGAATATCCAACAAAGTAAGTGAATACTCCCTAGTCAATAGCTTATCCAATGCAGTATCACTATTTGAAGCAGATGCAATCAATTTTGTAGTAGTCCGTATATTATCGATCTGTTTTTCAATGAGATCATGGCCACGATGTGAGAGTTCGGCAGCTATAGCACTGGACTCTTTAGAACTAAGTGCAGCAGCATGATTCTTTAACAGCAAAAGAGCGATCCGAATAACCGTCCGTTGTTCTCTAGTGACCCTGCTGGTGAAATAGTTGAATTCATCAGTAAAAGAAGTGTTCTCGAGGGCTTCATTGGTGTTGAGAAGATGCATTGGCCCGGTACTTGGGATACGTTTGGATGAAATCGAGGTAATTCTAAGAGTCTCTGTAAGATCCAAATTCAACCTTTCGGCAATGTCCTTGGTGTATTTCTTTTGAAACTCTGACAATTCAGGGTTGTATGTGATTCCACGCAGCGTGAACTTGGAAGGCAATTCAGTCTTCTTGGTTGTAGTGGAACTGACGAAGGGTAATGTACCATCGAGGATAATTGACCGATTCTCTGCCAGGAAGGTATCCAGACACTTCCGGAGCGTCTCATCGTCACGAGGTCCTTGCTTCTTGTCCTTGAGAAGTAGTAGGGCATGTTCGAATGTCCAACATGTCTGCAACTCCCACGGAGCAGGCTCTTTCTGCCTTATAGAGACCATTACAAGTAAGTGATGTTTACTGGGGAGAGTTTTTTTTCACGATGAATATTTATATACAGGGGGGTCCCCCCACAGACTTACCAGGGCTGGCGGGGGCCAGCAGGACGATCACTCATAGTAGTAGACGGTATCAATGTCTTTAGGAACGGGGGCAGGTTGAGTCTCCTTGGTGATCTCAATTGTATCACTGTTGTAACCAGGAGTCTCTTTCAAAGTTCTATTTGAAATTTGCGGAGCCTTAGGTTGTTTCAAAGCTTCACCACGGACCAGGAAGATCCACCTATTATGGCACTCTTCAATGACTTTCAAAGCATGCGAAGCTGGCAAGTATTCACCATTGAATGCAAATTCATTCTCTGGTTTATCAGTAGGGCGCTTATAGTCTTTGAACCAACGTTTCAATGTAGGTAAAAGTCCTGGCATATGAGTGTTGACGTCTTCAATATCGTTTAACGACTCGGCCAAGGGGTCGGTCTTATCGATAGTGATAATCTTCCAATCCATTTCACCATCATCGATTAATGCCAATGCTCCCAAGACTTTGACGGATTTCACCTCACCAAGTTCTGCTCTTTGCCCACCGATTTCAACAACATCCAATGGATCGTTATCACCGTGGAATCCATCCTGGGCCACAGCAGGGTCTTCCCAAGTCTGTGGGAATGCTCCATAGTTACAAGGGTAGCCTGCGATAGGGAAAACGTTGTTAACAAACCTCAACCGTCCTTTCTTTGTGTCTTGAACAATCGGGTTCAATGGTAACTCCTTGGATATCTCGAACTTGCCCTGACTATTCCGAGGGATTTCAACCACCATAGTGGAAGTCACCTTAGATTTGTCCAAATTCAATGGAAGATCATGAAAGAATGACAATGGCTTGTTGTTATCATCTCCAAGATATGCTTTGAACGAGTCAGTGTATTTTGCTCCCGTTCTAAGTGTGGAAAATGATCTAAAAAGTCGTAACATGCAGAAGAAGCCAGTGATGTTTAAATGTTTAGGATTATTCAGTAAAGTTAGTTAATTATTTTTAAACTGTGAGATGCGGAATATGGATGTAGTAGGCCTGGAGGAGCAAAAAAAAAACAGGTGGGCAGGTGCCTCGCCATTTCCAGCCGCGGCCCCGAGAAGGAGGAAGGTGGGGGCAGGTAGATACTAACCGATAAACGAATACTATCTGCCACTCCTCCCTAATCAATTGTTGACCATCCATCATATGAAACAACGTACGGCAACGAGCTGCCCAATAGACCTTCCCCTGACATGGCGTCCGTAGAATTGTTCTTAAAAGCGTATCCGTTTGCGCCAAGCAAAGACTCAGATTCATTAAACGGAAGGTTGTACATCTGATGGAACTTGGAAACACAGTACTCTGTTGAGATCTTCTTCGATCTCATCTTCGATAACTTGCTTGAAATGTACTTCCACTTATGAACTTCAGCCTGTGGTAGCAAGTTACGCAGAACTTCTAAATCACTCTTGGAGAATATATGTATTGAAACGTCTGGGTCGGCTGTGATGTATCTTGTGGGGTCAATCAATCGTTGATTGGCCATACGTAACCGTTTGCTCTCTCTCTCCACCGCTGCACCACCCTTCTCTGAAGTATTGCTGTCCTCAGACGGCCGTTTCTTGGGTAGACCAGTACCGGACTGATCAGCCTTTTTCCTATCCTCACCTTCCTCCTCATCTCCTCCTTCCTCTCGGTCTCTATCCCCATCTCCTTCCCCATTCTCAATCTTCTTCAACTTCACTTCGGCCTCTACTACTTTCGTCTCGGTCTCCCCTCCATCCTTCTTTTCCTCGCACTTCATTTAATTGTGTAAACTCACAACCTCTTGCAGAACAATAAAGTGACGCTTAGAAACGAAAGAAAGCTCAATGGTTCTTTTGCTATTTTTTTTTTAGGACCACATAAACTCAGCCGCACGAGAGCCCCCTTTTCGTCTTTGACAGAAACCCGTTAGTACATACATATACGGATTGAGAGGTGGATGACCTTTGTAACATTTATCAAGTCTATGTATTATCTAACCTTATATCTATACGAGTGCACCATTGATAATTAATCTGACATATCCTTGGAAACAGAGGACAGTACTTCTTAGAGCGGTATTTGAGCGAGGGTCATAACCTAAGACTTAACCTTGGACTCTCCATGCTTGGATTCCTTATGCTTGGACTTCTTATGCTTGGATTTCTTATGCTTGGATTTCTTGTGTTCAGATTTCTTATGCTTGGAAACATGCTTAGACTCTCTACGTTTGGACTCGCCATTTCCATGCCTGGACTTATGCTTAGAACCATGCTCTCCACTCTTCGACCGTTTCCGCTTGCTTTTGCCGTGACCACTCACGTCAAACATAACCAACTGTTCAGTCTCTTCTTGAATGTTCACTTCACCAATCTTCCTCTTCTCCACTCGTGTCTCTATCGAACCTTGCAGTATCTCTCCTAGCACAAACGATCTGTACAGTGGACTCTCACTACGACTCATTCCACTCGCAACAACACTGCTTGCATTCGGATTGAACATTGTAGGCATCTGTGAACTCATATCACTGCCCGTACTGTCCTGCTTCTTCACATCAAGTGCTTTCAACTGTCCATCAAACACTCTTTCCCACCATGCTTCTCCATCTCCTGAGTCTTTACCCACTCCTTTCAAGTCATACTTATGTTTCACAAGAATAGGCTTCTTCAATCCTCCACGCTGCAATGCTTCTCCTTCCTTCCATCCGAATCGTCGCAGGTATTCTTTTGCATCCATACTCATGTTGAAGTAGATGAAAAGATAGTTAGAGAAGTTTAGAAAAAAAAAATTCAGAAATTTTTTTGGAACCTCATGAACTTTTCAATGCGAGATATTCCCGATTTGGATCCGTCCCGTACCAACTTCAACACCTTCTAATTTCAACGATGCAAGTCCACTTTCACGTTCAGTAGCAAATTCAACCCAAAATTTAGGGCCACGGTGTTCAAATTTAGTCACTTGACCTGCCTCAGATAGCTTCGATCTCAATTCGGACTCGTCAGTTACTCCTGACACTATGATGCTCTTGGATGGCTCAAATTTTACTTTAGAAGACCGGCCTGACTTCCACACTTTGTTCGGTTCGGCAAATGAAACTTTCAAATGACGGTTCAATAAGGTGACTGAGTTCAGTTCCGCAACTGCCCGTTGTGCACTTTCTGCTGATTCGTACGAAATGTAACCAAATCCATCGTTATGAAAATCCTTAGACGACTTGTTTCTGCGTAGCGGCAGTTTAATCATCTCTATTGTACCAACAGATTCAAACAGTGTCTTGATCTCATTCGGTGTAGCCTTGAATGGTAGATCCGTAACGTACACTTCTCTTCTTTCCACAATAGCCTTGCTCATGTTATCAATTCGAAGAGACCCAATTCCACGGTCTATATGTTCAGTACTGGCTACACGCTGCCTTTTACGGCCAGATGACTCAGGTTGGATGTTATCCATATCTAACTCTGTAGTTCCAGATATGGTCTTATAACTATCCCACAATGATAACAGCACTCCTGGGTTCTCGATCCGATTGTAAACACTAGCAAGTGCTTCGTAGATCTCATCAATATCCTCGTT
Source organism: Xiuguozyma insectalens (assembly GCA_030574155.1). Lineage (NCBI taxonomy): Eukaryota > Fungi > Ascomycota > Pichiomycetes > Pichiales > Pichiaceae > Xiuguozyma > Xiuguozyma insectalens. Next base: position 346,806 of record JAJMEL010000009.1, on the reverse strand, counting down.
ATCTAACCAACCAGTGGCAACACTTAAAGCACACACCCAATCATCCCTATCGATGCTAGGATCAGAACTATCAAGATTCAACAGCTTATTGATCAATTTATGCCCTAATTCGTCGTTCGATTGTAACTTTGTCTTCCACAGACACGCCCGCTTGATCTTTGAGTCTCCCTGTTCAAATATAGTTTCCACAATGGAATCATCCAGGTCCTGCCTACGAAGAAGCAAAGCAAGAGTTTTGTTATCTGAGATAGTAGTAACTGTATCAAGATCAAGCACAACACCACTCTCAACAGCTTTACTCATGTATTCCTTATCGTTAAACCGTTTGGCCATCTCTAGATAGACGGATCCTGGATTAGGTTCCACTCCAAGCTTCAGATACTTCTCCCAAACAGTTTTCCACTCATCACCAGTCTTTTCCCTAACACGATCCAGGATAGCCCTGCATATAGGCACTCTGAACTCCGAATTCTTCAATTTTGATGCTTTGTTTAAATACTTGATCCAATTCTGAGGATCATTAGGACCATTAGCGACATCGAATTCGTTCTGTTCAAGTTTATTGACCACTTTTGAGGCAACATTAGCCACTTTCTTGGCATTATTCATCTTCTCAACATACTTGTCGCTGAAATTGGCACTAACAAACGCTGAATACTCGTCCATAAGCCGTTGAAACTCCATCGAAGGGATACTCAACCTCTCAAGCCAGACCTCGTCCAGTTGCGACTTATCAGTTTCCGGTTCAATGGCAGCATAGTACTCATACCAGACATCTACACCATGAGCCAAGTCAAACAAAGTGGACACCATACGGTCCTTTAAATCAACGTTGGTCTGCGACATTCCTCCGATTGTGAAAGAACCAAGTAGTGCTTAGAGGGAAGGAAAAGTCCCAGAATGGAAATTTATATATTTTAACCTTCCAAGTATCACTGGACTCTTTCTGGGAAGCAGGATCGAAATCTATGGGGAATACAACATCGAATGGAGTTAATGCTCCAAAAGTGACGGCACAGGATAGAGCAGTGCTAGAGTTGAAGTTGCAGAGAGATAAGTTGCGTCGTGCTAGCCTTAAGATTGCTGTTGTGATTCGACGAGAGACTGAGATAGCACGGCAGTCTGTGCGTAAGGGTGACAAACGCCGGGCTTTGCTTGCATTAAAGAAGAAGAAGTATCAGGAGAATTTACTAGACACTATAGAGAAACAGTCGGATACGTTAGAGAATTTGATCAATACGATCGAGTTCAAATTGATAGAGAAGGATGTGGTCTATGGCTTACAACAGGGTAATAAGGTGTTGAAACAGTTAAACCAGGAATTATCATTGGAGAAGGTCGATAAGATTATGGATGAGTCTGAAGAAGGTGTGAGGTATCAGGAAGAGTTGAGCGAGAGGCTTGGCGAGATGATGCCTAGAGCTTTAGATGATGAAGTGGACGAAGAGTTGGATGCCATGGAGGCAGCCATTAAGGGGGAGACAGCGAAGGAGACGGAGGCAGAGACCAAGCAAGAGAAGGTACCAGATTTACCGGAGGTTCCAAAAACGGCACCAAAAGTGTCGCCAAAGGAGGAGTTGCCATCAAAGAAGAAAGTGGCAGACTCCACTCCACAATTGCTTCCAGCATAATTTACTTTACTACGTATAATATCAGATCGCATCGTCTATTTAGCCACTATTTACAAGGGTATGAGGCAATACAGGTCTCAGCAATCGGCGAGAATGCGTCAACTGTTCACATAGGAATAGGTTCAGGGTCGTCGAGCCACTCCAAGAAGTATGGAGTGAAGTAAGAGATAATTAAAGTGGCACCAGCTCTCAAGAAACCGTAGTGAGCTTCGAAAGCGATTGTTTTAAGGTCACAAATGCCCTTTTCAGCGGCAGCCCAAAGCATGGCATATTCACCACTGACATGGTAACAACAGATTGGATAGTCGGCAGCGATATCAGAGGCATCCTTGACAACGTCCAAGTAGAAAGTGGAAGGTTTCACAATGATGGCATCAGTACCTTCATTCATGTCTCTCTTGATGGCACGTCTGGCCAAACCGGCACCACCAGATGGTAACTGGTAACATTTACGGTCACCATGGGATGGGCAAGAGTCGGCAGCATCTCTGAATGGTCCGTATAAGTTTCCAGAGAACTTGGCAGCATAGGACATGACAAGAACTTTATTGGCAAGACCTGCATCGATGAGACCTCTCTTGATGGCACCAATACGACCGTCCATCATATCGGATGGAGCGACAGAGTCTGCACCAGCCTTGGCATAGTTGACAGCAACGGCAGCAATACGGCCAATAGATGGTGCGGTGTTGATGGTACCGTCTTCATAGAGGATACCACAATGACCATGAGAAGTGTACTCACAGAGACAAACGTCGGCCATGACGAAAAGAGATGGGAAATGCTTCTTCAGCAGCTTGATCGACTGAATAACTGGTCCCTCAGGGTCATCAGCTGGGGTACCTTCGGCATCTTTAGGAGTATCCAACAAGACACCAAATAAGATGACTGCACGAAGTCCCTTCTTGACAAGTCCTTCAACGTAAGGAATCAACTTGTTAACACCGAATCGTTTGATGTGAGGCAACGATGGAATCTCTTCCTCCTCATCTGGACGATCACTGATGAAAAGTGGGAAAATGAACATATTTTTATTGAGTTGACGCTCATGTTGCCAAGATCTTGACAACGGGGTGTTGTAACCACCTTGCAAGCAAGATGTGATCTCCAACTTTTGATCACCAATGTATTCAGCAGTGTGAGGCATTTATTAACAGGTTTTTAGAAAGAAACAATAATGAGATCTGGGAAGAGAACGGGCGGGGAAAAATTTCACCGTTTTATTTGAAAAGATTAGATTCAAGGCTGTGCACGTACATAATCTAAAGCAGTTCGCACATGACTCAGGATGAATCGAGAAATTATATGTATGTTAACTAATGACGTCTGATGTTGCGGCGAGGGCGAGCCACTTTCCCACCGGCTCCTATATCCGTCTCAAAACTTATATATGGGACTTTCCGCTTGGAATTATATAGTGTCTGCGGGTAGATCTCATCGAGCGGATAATCTGACTCACCTTTAACGAGAACGAGCCTCCTCGTTTCGAGATCTTTAGCGATTGAATCAACATCTGCTGGAGTGTAAAGGTTTACAAGTCGTTTAGTAAAATCGACCGAATGTATCAATGCTAGTCCTTGGAATTTAACAGAGTCTGATTTAAGGATGTCTGCACCGAAACTGATTGGAATATCCTTACCGATGCATTGGGAACTGGAATCATTTTTGGGGATGGTGCAAAGAGCCAATTTCTGGAGTTCCAGTAGCTCAGCAAGATCTGTAGGGTCGATGTTGTGGTTTGAATCAAGTAGAACCAGCATGGATATTGCTTCAAATGGAACGATATAAGGTGATTTTTCTAGCAAAGGTGAAAAGTTGTAGGACGATTGGTTGTAATGGAAGTAGGAGAGTATTTGGAACTCTCTGAAATACTTGGCAGAGTATTGAAAGATCTGGGAAGGTGATGAGTCCAACTGTACAGTTGTGTGAATCTCTATCCGTTTCTTGTAAGGGAACTGATCCAAGAATAGTCTAGTTTCAGTTCGATTAGGATCTGCCAAATAGATGATATGGGATATCTTGAGGATTGAAGCGAGTTGTTTGTAAACTTCGACACCAAATCCTTTGACCCAGCCAGGAGTATTGATTAGCAAAGGTAAGTTTGGATCGACCAATTGAGTCAATCTATGCAACTGTGCCATGTAAGCACTTGGAGTCCGCTGCGGAGTGTAGTATCCAACAAACAGATTCGTAGTATCTTTATGCTCACAGGGCATGTACACACCAAAAGTCGGAGATGTATGCTTTGACAATGAGATACAGAGGGGCAAAGAATACTCGCCACGTTCTGCATCGAGATCAAGCATTTGAATTGGATGTGAAATCGAGGCAGCTCTATTGAGAACGAGCCGCATCAGAGTAGATTTGCCAGAGTTTCTCGGTCCAACGAAAAGAATCTGCGACGACTTCGTATGAAGGGTATCAGCGATCTTGTCAATGACAGGCGGCCAGTTCTCAGGGATCGTCGTACCATAAGAACCATCGTTTTTCAAAACAAGCTGGAAAGTGGTATCTGTCAAGGAAGTGTCAGTATAGATTCGCTTCAATTTTTGAGACAGAAAGCCGATCCGTTCAGAACCGTCTCGCAAATTCATCAATCGAACCACACAGCCGGTCTTGGAAGTAATCACAGGCAATGCACGCAACGTCACGGCATTCACTTCACATCTACTCTGTACAATACCATCTACTAGTGCTTCTCCACTGATACACCTCAGTTTGTACTTTCCACGAACCAGCAACCATTCACCGGCATCCAGTGCTACTTCTATGCACCCTTCAACTTCCTTGATGCTATCAGACCTCACGTTAGATGATAATATCGGTTTCACGGGCTGCGACCCACCTTCAGCTATCTCGAACCTGTCGAAGTCGTCGCTACCATCCTCTAGACTTTCCAATTCATCAACCGTACTCTCATCAACCGTACTCTCATCAACCTCCTTCAGCCCCCCTACCTTCTCAGCGTCATCACCCATCTCCGCCCGCATCCGTTCAAACGCGCTCATCGGACGTGACCTCTTACTCATCTTAGGTAATGTACACAGTATTTTACCGGGCTAACTTTACTAGGTACCTCCTACCCTTGATACAGAGTCCCCCCCAAAGTGTGAAAATAATCCATACACCACAAACATTAGTCGTGCACCAACCAATAGGAATTCCCCCTCCAATTAAAAAGCTAACAAAGAAAAAGCTCCCCCCCGAATCCAGGAGGTCTTTCAAAAATAATCATCATCCCACATTAAAATAAAAATTCTCTTGACAAGTTTTCAACCTTATTTGAGCTTGTTTTTTTTCCTCTTTTAAAGAACAGTATGACCGAATACAAGTTGCAAACACCAGGATTCGACGCCAGATTCCCACAACAGAACCAAACAAAGCACTGTTACCAATCTTATTTGGATTACCACAAGTGTATCGATCTTAAGGGAGAAGATTTCGAGCCATGCAAGACTTTCTGGCACACTTTCCAGTCGCTCTGCCCAACCTCGTGGATCGAGTCTTGGGATGACCAACGTTCTGCAGGTATCTTCCCAGGAGATTTGTCTACTGAACAATACAGAAACGATCTTAAGGAGGAGGAGAAAAAGTAAAGCATGCTGGTAAAATGCGAGTGATATTTATGAACTGAACTTAAAAGTTATTGAGGTCATGTTCAGGTCGATTATTGGTGTTGTTTAATATTCACATATTTGTGGCAGAGAATCGATTCTCGATAGTGATGGGTAGGAGAGGGGTCTCCAAGGATATAGGGGTTTCTTTAAGGACCTTTCAATTGGCTCTCTCCATGCTTATTAGAATTATTATTATATATTGAACACTGCCAAGTATCTATATTAAGTGTCAATGTAGGTCAATGTAAGTCTTCACGGTTCCATCCGTTCTGTAGTAACCGGTTTACCGTCTCGTCGTCGTTAGTACTTGTAATGTAGCTGTAGAACACAGGAACTTTGATCATCGGATCTACACGTAGTTCTGCAAGCTCCTCCCTGCTATAGCCCACGCTATGAGAGGACGACGACGACGACGCGGCAGACGGCCTCTTACGTTCTTCCAGAGCAAAATCCAGGTAGTTCAATTGCACCATAGATTGCTTTGCATCGAATGTCACATTCTTTTGACCAACCTCTGCTATTCCTGCTCCATCTATCTTGGCCATGCTTTTTTCAAAATGGCCCAACTTTTGCTTCACAATCTCCAACACGGTCACCAGCTTCTGAACACCATCTCCTTTGGCAGCAAGCAACACCTTGTTACCATTACTGAGGTCATTCAACACTCTCGAGATCCGTCGTTGAATCTTATCGTTCTTAGTGATCATCATCGGTTTCAACTGGATCACAGAGATGTCCACTGTTTGGGAAATTTTCACACGAGAGTCATCTAGACCAACCAAATTCAAACCTGTCTCGACTTCGCCGCCTTTTCCACTTTCCTCGTCATCATTTACCACCATTTCAACACCCTGCCTTCTTCCTGGAGTGGTACTTAAAAAGCTAAAATGGAATTTTATCATTGCCCCTAACTTCCCCCGCTAACGATCACATCGATGTCTTGCGAAGCAGAAGCGTACGGAGATTTCTCAAGGTCCAGCGGCAATGGAAGTGGTCATGACCACAGACATGCACACAATCACGATGACCATGGAGACCACGGAGACGATCACGGCCACCACAACCACCATGGACACTCCCATGGTGCTCCACCGATCCCGACTACTGAGGCTCAGTCTCTCTATTCACATATCCTGACAAATGACATCGAAGCACTCAACATGGAGAATCCTTCGGACCAATTGAAAGACATAGTAAAAGATCGGATCCATAAGTACTCGTTGAACCCAACATTCAAGACAGATGCTGACTGTCAGCTGATCCTCAAGATCCCTTTTGAAGGCTCCGTCAAAGTTTACAGTGTGATCCTTCGTACATCATCGTTGTCGGACAACTGTCCTCGTACCATTAAGTTCTATACCAGCGGGAAAGATCTTGACTTTGATAATATAGAGAATGCGGCTCCAGTCTATACTGTCGAGCACCCAGAGGTCGGTATCAATGACTCCAGACCTGTTCCTGAAGAGCTAGTAGACGATACAAGTTTTGTCGAACATTACCTGCCACGGCACCTTTTTACTGGAGTTACCACATTGACGATCTTCTTTGAGAAGAATTGGGGTGATGAAGACGAACCGATTAACCTATACAGTGTCGAAGTGAGAGGTGAATTCCAAGGGTTACGCAAGAATCCAGTGGTTACTATCTACGAGAGCGCTGCCAACCCTGCCGATCATAAGAAGCTCGGTGTGGGTAATTACTATGAGCAGGATGCAACAGCTTCATATAAGGACAGACAGGATAAGCCATGAGGTAACCCTAAGTTTAAATGTAGGGTGGGGTGGTGGGGTTCTGAAATAGGTGGGGTTCTGAAATATTTCTTATTTTACCCCATCGCCTCGTTCTTTCTACCAATACTCTTTACAAAATGGCGAACGAACTCGACCCTTACGAAGAACTTGGCGTTTCATCATCAGATCCTCCAGCAAGCATCAAGAAGGCATACTACAAGCTGTGCCTGAAATTCCATCCAGATAAACTGTCAGAGGATGACAGAGAGAAGCACAAGACGCGTTTTGAACGGATCCAGTTGAGTTATTCGATACTTGGAGATGTGAATAAACGCGCACGGTACGACCAAACAGGTGAGATCGATGGTGTGGAATCAGAAGTCGATTGGTTGGATGTGTTCCGTCGTTCCAGTGAAGAAGTCACCGAGGAGATGATCGATAGAGACCGAGAAGAGTACCAAGGATCTGCCAGTGAACGGGAGGATATTCTAGATGCAATGAAGTACTACGACGGAGATTTCAACCGTCTTTTTGAATCGATCCCACACCTGGAGTTTTCCAGAACAGAGGAAAGACGGGTATTTGACATTGTGACTGAGATGGCGAACCAAAAACAAATTTTAAATAGTGCGTATGCACATTGGCAAAAATACGTGAAAAACCGTGAAAAAGAAATAAAAAAAATGGAACGGAAAGCGAAATTGGAATCGAAAGAGGCAGAGCGGGTCTTGGCGGAGATGAAACAGCGAGAGTCGGGCGATACTGATAAATCTCTGGAAGACATGATCCTTGCTCGTCGTGCCAAGAATGACCCATTTGCTGGGTTGATTGCGAAATATGAAAACGAAGCGGCTCACAAGAAGAGGAAGAAAAATGGTGCCAAGATCAGCAAGAAAAGGAAAACCTCAAATGCCAAGAAGTCACATAAACCTGCAAGAAGATCCGAGTACGATATTTCTGAGGAAGAATTCAATGCAATTCAAAAAACATTGAAGAGAGCCTAGGTGCATATGGCAGGGTGCAACAACGCCCTTTTCCGACTATTGTACTGTACCACGGACCAAAATAACACGAGACGAGACAATACCCGCTACCTTGAAACAGGATGAATGGTATAGTTTGGTCCGGCCTCCAAAGCCATTTGTACAGGGGGACCCTCAACTACACGTCTGTGTTCATCTACTAATCCACAAGCACAACGCCCTATTGATCTGCACTTTCACAGAGAGTTTCACCTGGAAATATCTAGCTTCATAGCTTTGTAACATCAAAAAAAGCCAAAAATAGCATCAATTGCACATGGGTTAAAACAAAGCCAAATTACCCTTTTGGGAAGAATGTATAACAACTCTGTGAAATGAGTTATATAATATCACATCTTTTTTTTCAATCAAGTAACTGTCTTGTGACAAATATCGAAGTGAATTGCCAATAATGTGCAAATACATGCTAAGATCTACTTAATGATATGCGAATCGATAAGGTGAACTAGGCGGAGCAATCCCTCAAATAATTTGGTAATGCAGTGTGAATTGAAATTTTTATTATGGGAGCACGTTTGATGGGGTTCCAAATTATAATTTCCTAATTGGGAATCATGCATGAATAACTTGTTCATTTTCGCACCTAATACGCATAACCGCATAAAATGGAATCCTGAAACGAAGTTTGTAAAGGTGACTTCCGTGTTTGACGAACCGAATTCTGGAAGGAGGACCAACTCGGAACGTTGCCAGCCAAGTTTTGTAAGAAAAAAACTTATCTCTCTTTCAGTCAGTTATCATCCATTCACTTTCGTTAAAACCGATGACTTTGATATCAAGCCAAGCCAAGAAAGGGGTTATCATTACCACAATCTTGCTTTCGCTGATTGCTACCATTATTTTGGGCCAGCCATACTCTTCCTCTCTTTCTGGAATAGTCAAGCCCGCAGTTCAAGGTGAAGATGGCTCACCAAAAGTTGAACTTGCAGCAAGTGGTATCAAGAATAAGAAAGATAAGATCTCTGAGTTGCAAAAGGAGCTAGAGAATGAGCGGACTGAGAAGGAGAAGATGAAGAAGAACTTTGAAGCTGCCAAGAAGAAACTTCTTGAAGAGGCTCAGAGAGAACTCGAGAACGCGAAAAACGGTAATTCACCAGGTGAAGTTGGAGCTCATCTCAAAGAGGACGATCCTAATAAGCCATGGAGTTTGAATGCAAACCATAAGACTGTTTATCCGAAGTTTACTGACGATACCGACATTAATGAATTTCTTAGAAAGCTTGGTATCCGTCAAATGACTGAAAATGAAATCTACAAGCCACCTGAAGAGGAGAACGCGAAGTATAAGAATAAAGTCGATGTGAACAGTTTCGTCGGTAACATGATTGACGATGAATTGATTGCGAATGAACCTGAGAAACTCATATGCGGGGACTGCATGTACGCCGGAAATGGAGATGATGAAATAATCGAAGCCACAGACAGTATTGAGGTCAAAGATCCAAGGGTCCAGTCCGATCTCAAGAACTTCCTCTACCAGACAGGACTTAAATTGTTTGCATCATATCACGATATGGCACACTGGTACAGATTTTCTGGCTCTGCCACGTGGATTCCTCAAGAAAATGCATATCTCATGGTGAGTCGTCTTTTCTACAGTAATGATGGCCGGAAGAAAGTCATCTTATCTTTAAACCGTTTGCAATTGTTTGATAAGAACTGGAATGAGATCTACGATCGTCGGGTTAGATTCATCGATGTCGATGATAGTGAAATTGATAAAGCCATGAGAAAGTACATTAAAGCAGAGACTGATCTTGACCGTGAAAATGCACTGGATAGAATCTCGTTAAAGTTACCAGGATTCGCCAACTATGAGATGCCAGTTAATGAGGATAAAGATGTCATGGGACCAGAAGATCCAAAGATTGCACTCCGTCCTGATAGTACCGGGGGAGAACCAATTATTCTCTTTAACATGCGCGTTAAGAAGGATATGAGAAAGATGTTTGCAGCATTCCCACTGCGTAAACGTCAAGAAGGTTACACTCAAACGAAGCTCCTTGAATTCAAAGTCAATGGAGAAGAGGCTAAGACTGAAAAGAATTGGACTCCATTCTTTGAAAGTGATGATGGTGATGCTGTCGGATTAGGTTCAATGCACATCCTCTATTCATATGATCCGTTGATCGTGGGTAGATGCAACTTAGACACGGGTAAATGCAGTGTTTTACAGAAGCAGGCAAAAGAAGAGGACATGCCAGAGAGGTGGCAAGTGCATGACCGTGCATTCATGCGTGGTGCAACCAATTTGGTGAAGTTCCCAGAATCGATAATGAAGAAAGTTCGTCCAGATGGCACCAAACTGAAGCTCTGGATGGGTTTCTCGAAGACTCACGTTGAGAAATGTGGATGTGGTCCATCTTTCTATAGACCAATGATGGTCGCCCTTGCACGGATGGACGATCGGTGGTCATTGGCACTCATCAGTGAGAACATGGATTTCGGCCATAAAGTAATGTCATGGAACAATAGGGATACTAACTGCGGTACTGAAGGTCCAAATGTGTTCTCTCCTAATAGTATTGCGAAATGGAACGTTAACCATGACGGTTCAGATGAACTCACAATAACAATGAGCGAGGCAGATGCTAAAGATATGAGAATCACCTTACGTGGTGTCGCTCACTACATGACTGAGATCTTCCAAACTAAAGGTTTTAGAAAGGATAAGATCTCATATCCAGAACAACGTGGCCGGCTTATCAGTAACTGTCTCGTCAATTCGGCTTATAATTATTGCTTGGTCTATGCTCGCCACCATATTTCACTGAACTGAGCCATTCACATTCATTTAGATACAACCTTTTCAATAATACACATCCTTATCAAAAAGTAATACGATTTAAGTAGTTATCATGTAGCCCCCAAACACCACTGCAGGGTACCTTTCGGGCTCAGCGAAGACGCAACTGCAAGAAAACATCCGAACACCGCTACCATCATTTTTCACCGCAACCCTTCTACGCATGGGCAACCCCGAAATTTCTGTGCGTTATTTATTTCTGCAAACGGTCAAATTCCAAATTTAACTAAACAAAGGTATGTCATTTCCTCTTGCGACGGTACCACCAGAGGCCGTTTTCTCTACATCGGAGGGGACAGCTATCCGGGCAGAACTTCTGGGAGGCCAGGAGAAGCAGCCCAAGGTGTCGGAAGTGGAACATATTGGCGATGTTGTGACTGGTTCGCAACATATCGACTCTACTTGGCGGAAGAGACGTGGCTCGCACTCTTCAATGGAGGGATGTGAAAGTGGAGGTGTTGTGACAGGTAGTGAGATGACAGATGATGGAGAACATATGAGTGAATGCGATCAAGAGAGTCCACCGGTTAAAAAGAGACTTGTTGACCCAACTTTGGTCTTGCCCTTACCATCACCATCGGCATCTCCTACTCAAACGGATGCAATGTCAGTGTTAGACTCTACGATGGTCATACGTCCAGGACAACTACCTAACCCTGGTACGATTGATTCTAAAGCTGCACTTTGGTCTTTGTTACAACAAACTGATCGCCATACATTGTCTGCATTGAACGGCCTGTTAAGGACAGCTCTTCGTAAAGATATTATAACCAGTCTACCTTCAGAAATCGCATACCAAATATTTTCACAGTTCGATGCAAAGACTCTATTGAACGCATCAAGAGTCTGCCACAGTTGGTCTGCCATCTTACAACAAGGATCCGCAAGCTTCTGGAAGAATTTGTTGTTTAAAGATTCATTGATAAGCGACGAAGGAGAGTTTAATCGTGAATTGGCTTCATTGAGATACAAATACCCGGAGTTGGACGTTGGAGAATGCGTCAAGTATCTATACAAATGTCGTGTTGTTATTGGCCGTCGTTGGAAGGATCTGAACTTTGAACCTCGCAGAGTGACACTGCCAGTGCAAGGATTGAATGTGATTACCTGTCTTCAATTCGATGACGATAAAATAGCCGCCGGTTCTGACGATAACAATATTACCATATACGATACACAGACGGGCAAACTGAGAACCATTCTCTCTGGTCATAACGGCGGAGTTTGGGCCATGAAGTACTTAGGTAATACGCTTGCATCAGGTTCCACGGATAGAACCGTTAGGATCTGGAACGTTCGTCAAGGACGGTGTACACACATTTTCAGAGGTCATATCTCTACAGTTCGTTGTCTTGATATCATTGAACCTCGTCAAATTGGTACGGATGATGAAGGTAACCCTATAATCTATCCTAAGCAACCATTACTTGTCACTGGATCCAGAGATGCTACATTGTTTGTGTGGCGGTTACCGATTGCTGAAGATACAGATGATTTCGAATCCATGGAGCCGATCGACTTGGATGAACATTCCAATCCATACCTTGTTCGGGTCTTGAAAGGTCATACAGGATCAATTCGTGCAGTGACGGGCTATGCCAACATATTGATCAGCGGTAGTTATGATACCAGCGCTAGGGTGTGGGATCTACGTACGGGAGAATGCAAATACGTTCTCGCCGGACATGCCGATAAAATATATGGATGCATCTACGATGTTCCAAGACGTCAATGTTATACAGCGGCTGCAGACAATACGATCCGTATCTGGGACATGGAAACAGGTGAATGCAGCGGGATTTTGGAAGGACATCAAATGAATGTGGGACTAATCACTTCTTCGAAGAATGCATTAGTTAGTGCAGCTGCAGACTGGACGGTCCGTGTTTGGAACCCAGACACTGGGCAGCCAAGAAGTGTACTACGTGGACACTCTTCTGCGATCACATGCGTTCAGAATGATGATTACAGGGTTGTGTCTGGATCTCAAGGGATGTTAAAACTATGGGACACTAACACGGGTGAATTTGTTCGCGATTTACTTGGTGACGTTGACGGTGCGGTTTGGCAGGTTAGATTTAACTATAGAAGATGTATAGCTGCCGTGCAAAAGGACCGTCGAACATGCATTGAAATCCTTGATTTCTGTCCTCCAGGAACAGAGGTGCCAATACGGGATTAGAATACAGATAGATAGATCTATAAAAGAGAACACATAAATAAACTCACTACTATTCAAACGCGTCCTAGTCTCGTCTGCATCCCAAATTAGGCTAGAAGCCATTCCATTTCTGGACGTATTTTTTGTATGTAAACAAGAGTGAACCCTATTTTTCATTTTTTCTCTGTGTTATTTTTTTTTGCCCGTGTCGTGTCTGCATAGACAGGCTGGCCCAGGATGGGCGAGGGGGGGGGGTCTGGCCCGCCACATCGTACAATTTGTTTTGACTACGTACTCTGTGGAGGTGCATTACGGCCAATGAAAAGGTTTCAAGTGCTGAGATTACAAGCTCCGAGATAACTCTATATGTAACTTTTATAACTTTGCTTAGTTCTCCTAGACTTATCTCTGGTAATCTGTCACACGATACATCCCGATTTGACCATTTGGACACGCATGATACGGTATTTAGGAATTCAGTGAGACAAAATAGGAGCATCCATTGTCTTAAGGGAACAAAAAAATCTCGTTTTTTTTTTTGCATCTTTTTTCGGGTTTTTTCGGTTTTTTTTACTATTTTTCTACAGGGTAGAGAAATTTGAAAGAGGGGACCGGCTGATAATTGTTATTGAAATAGCATCAAGAGAACGTAGGACAATGTATAACAAAACAAAGAGATTGTAGCGAATCGTCACCGTAGAAACACAATACGTACAAACAATACAGTTGGAACTACCAGATCCCCTCAATAGAATTGGGTCCACTCCCATCACCCTCTCTTCAGCCTGCTGCTTTCGCTTCTGAAGGGCCTAACGCCCGGCTAACTCTTTGGGTCTGGCCGGGTCCTTTTTTTCCTTCCCTGCCGCTTCGTTTCAGTAACCACTATGTGGTGTACATATTTTTTTTTTCCGGCCCTGTATACAAATTTCTCTTTCGAAGTGATCACTCTTTCATGACGACAGTAAACACAATGGTTCCAGGAAGATTTAGGAAATGGATGTTTGTTTCTGTCTTTGTGATTGTATTGGTGGTGACTTTGTACCAGACGAGACCCGAGACTTTCTCAGATGCCCTCAAATCGCGTGCCACTACTTTTTACCCTGAAGGCAGTAATGGGAACCAACCGTTGAATCTTGGTAACAACGTTGACCAACAGAATCCAGCGGAGCCCGAGAAGAATGAGAATGAAGCCAAGCAGGAGTTTGACAAGGCTGTAGAGAAGGCTGAAGAGGTTGAGAAACAGACTGAGGAGCAGGAGCAAGAGAATAAGCAGAGAGAGGAAAAAGAAAGAGAGGAGAGAGAGAAGGAGGAAAAGGAGAAAGAAGAAAGAGAAAAACAGCTCGAAGAGGAGAAGCAGAGAGAGAAGGAAGAGCAAGAGAAAGAAGAAGAGGAGAGAGAGGCGCAAAAGATGAAAGAGAGATGGGCCGAGAAGAAGGCTCAAGAGAAGTACTTGATTGAAAAGGCCAAGAAGGATAAAGAAAGAGAAAAGAACGGCGGTATCACCGACGAAGAGGAAGAAGAGAGAAGACAGGAAGAAGAAGAGAGAAAGAAACTTGCTGAGTTGGGTGAGGGGGACAAACATGTTCCTGCCGCTGATTCTCTCGACGACAGAGACGAAGTTTGGTCCAAAGACCCTGAGCATAAGGTGAGTTATCCAGATTTCTGGAAAACCCCAAGTAGAGAAGATTTCCTTAAAAAGATGGGACTTCGTCCAATGGAACTCCAGTCTTTATACACTGCTCCAAAGCATGACGTTGAATACAACCACAAGTTGGACATCAACAGTTTTGTCAGCAACATGATCAAGGACTCTGGTATTTCTCCTAAACCCGACGAATTGGCCTGTGCCGAGGCTATGTTCGTGCCTAACGGCAGAGACGAATTAATTGAAGCCGGCGAGACCATTGAATTCACAGATCCACGCCAAAAGGAAGATTTGAAACGGTACTTGGAAGAATCTGGATTAAAACTTCTTTCCACTAGCACTGACTTGGACCATTGGTACAGATTCTCTGGATCTGCTACTTGGTTACCTTCTGAGAACTGTTACCTTTCTGTGAACCGTCTGCTCTATGGACCAGAGGAGAGAAACAAGGTCATTATGTCTTTGAGCAGAGTGCAATTGTTTGACAAGGACTGGAACGAAATCTATGACCGTCGGTTGAGATTCATCGACGTTGAAGAAGAAGATATCGACCAAGCTATTACCGACTACATGGCTGCCCAAGATGACAAAGAACATGCTGCTGCATTGGATAGGATCTCTATTTCATTCCCAAGTTTCTTAAACATTGAGATACCAGTTAATGAGGAAAAGAAAGTGATGGGACCTGAAGATCCAAAGATCGGATTGCGTCCAAACAATCAAGGTGGAGAACCGGTTATCATGTTCAACATGAAAATCAATGGAGGTAAACGTCGGATGTTTGCGGGATTCCCATTGAGAAAGAGAGAAGAAGGTTACACTTTGATCAGAGTTCTCGACTTGTATCTCGGAGAGGAGGCACCTATTACAGAGAAGAATTGGTCTTTCTTCTTTGAAGAAGGAGATGGTCAAACGGGTAAGATTGGATCGATCCATATTCTTTATTCGTTTGATCCATTAGTTATAGGATCCTGTGATCTTGATTCAGGAGAATGTCAAGTCCATACTCAGGATCCTGACGAGGAGTTACCACGTCGTGTTACGATACATTCTATTTCATTCATTAGAGGAGCCACGAATCTGGTTCAAGTTCCAGAGCATGTCATGCGCAGAATCCGTCCAGAAGGTAGCGATCTCACCTTATGGCTTGGATTTGGTAAGACTCACGTTGAATTCTGTGGCTGTGGTGATGCATTCTATAGACCATTCATTACCGTTGTTGCTAAATTGAACGGTAAATGGGAATTGGCATTGGCTAGTGAAAATAGTGAACTAGGTAGGTCGGTTTTAGCATGGAATAGAGAAGATGGTTGGTGTACCAATTGGCCGAGTGTCTATTCCCCTAATAGTATCATCGATTGGGTTTTCAACGATGATGGTACCGATGAAATGGAAATTACTTTGAGTGAGGCCGATGTCATGGATATGAGACTCAGTATACGCAATATTGGTCATTACATTACTTCTGTCTTCACAGAGAGAGCTTTTGAACAAAACTTAGAACGTACTCAGGAACGTGGCAGATTATTGAGTAACTGCATTGTCGATTCTGCCTACCGTTACTGCATCGTCTATGGTCGTCACCATGTTAAACCTTAATTATCCTTTATCTTTATTGGCTAAGTAACTAATTAATCACCATTCCGTTTAGTCCTCCCATTGTATCTATTTTTTTTTTCCACACCCCGGGCACAACTCCGTCAAACGTCCTGTCCCCAAATTCCGGGCGCCGCTCACCACCTGATGCATCTTACCTTTCCCGAAGAACAATTGGACAATAATAAAAAAAATCTTTACCCCTCTCATCCCGCCAAACCGTGCATTATGCTCAATTTAGCAGCAAGTTTCCATGTAGGTATTATCTCCCCCCGAATCTCTTCAGAGCCCTATTATTAAACTTTTCCATTCATCTTTTGGCACCTTCTTTTTTTAACGTTCACTACTATATTTATGGCGTTCCGGCTTGATAGGTCTCGCAGGAAGCCTGCACTTATAATAGTAGGCGTGCTGTTCACGATCTGGCTGGTTTTCGGGCGTACTACGCTACCACATGCTCGGGGAGTCGATCCATCAGTCAAAAGAAATGGCAAAAACGGTGTCGACGTGTCGATGAAACAGGGATCAAATGATTACAATTCTGACAAGCATACAGATCCGTTGTTGAAGGGAGATACTCCTAAGAAGCTTGCGCAAGCTGTTGATAACGAAGCCGTTAATGAGAATCACGTACAAGCTGTTGACCATGAAGCAACCATCCGTTTAAGATTAGAGAAAGAGAATGAATTACTGCATGCTCAGATTGATCAGCTGCAAAATGAAGTGAAGGCTGCCAAGGTGGAGGCGAAAGATTCCGACTTAAAGTTGAAGGATATTGAGCCGAGTACAGAAAAGCGGAAAGCGCACGTGAGAAGTCCAAAGAGCTTCTTGGAAACAGATATCCATAGTTCAGAGTACGTTGAGAAGATGCCTAAAATCAATCTGGAGGATACCGTCGATGAGTCCATGAAGAAGCTTGGATTGAGAACTTTCCATGGATTCCAGTATTATTCACCCGATCTGTCCAAGGACGAATACACGACCCCTGTCAACACAAACTGTTTCGTTGGAAACATGTTGCACGAAGATTGGATCGCTGAACGGCCTGATAAATTGATCTGTACAGAGGCTTTGTACGTCTCCACAGAGAGGGAGTCATTGATCGAGGCGTCGCCACCGTTGGATTTAGGAGATGCACGGATGTTCCAGGATCTCGACAAGTACCTGGCTTCGTCCGGGTACGATAAGTATGCTACGACCAAGATTCATAAGGATTGGTTTAGATTCTCCGGATCTGCTACTTGGTTACCTACAGAAAACAAGTATTTGGTTATCACGCGTGTATTCCATGCTAAGGGCCAACGTGATCAACCTACTTTTTCCCTCTTGCGTGCACAGCTCTATGACAGCAAATGGCAAGAAGTGTTTGACCAACGTATAAGATACGTTGATATTCCAGAGTCTGAAGCTCAAGAGGCTTTGAAGAAATACTCTGAAGCTACCAATAACAAAGGTAAAGCTGCTGCACTTGACAAGATCTCTTTGAAATTCCCAACTATATTGCACGTCCCATTCGCATCGACAGATCCAGTGCTCATGATGGGAACAGAAGATCCGAGAGTTGCCTATAGAGACGATGTCCTTTACAAAGAACCTATCATATCTTTCAACATGCGTGCAGAGGATGGCTCAAGAAAGATGTACGCTGGATTACCCCTCAGGAAACCTGTGGCTGAAGATGGTCAAATGTATCATGTCATGTTGCTAGGTGAAGGAAATAATGAAGTTGAAAAGAATTGGACTCCATTTGTTGAAGATGACGACCTTCATATCGGTCAAGGCAGTTATGGATTCATTCATTACGTGTATACTTACGATCGTTTGGTTATTACTCGATGCAGCCTGAAAGATGGAAACTGTGAAATTATTCAGGACAGTGGAGAAGACGGATTACCAGGCAAGTATCAAGTCGGTGATAGGTCATTCCCTCGTGGTGCTTCTAATTTTGTTAGGTTCCCTGAAAGATTGACGAAGGAACTGAGCCCCCCAGGTGTTGATTTGAAATTGTGGTTGGCATATGCAAAGACTCACGTCGAACGAACTGGCTGTGGTCATGCTTTGTATAGACCAATGATGACCGTTCTAGTAAAATCTGGACGTGATTATTCGATTGCATTATACGGAGAAAGTACCGAGTTGGGAGTGGATGTCATCGGCTGGGATGATGACAACACTTACTGCTCGATGGGTCCAAACGTTTTAAGTCCAAACTGTATTTCATACTGGGAAGACACCCAAGATGGTGACTATTTGGATATGATTATCAGTGCTGCCGATCGTCGTGATAGCAGGATTTCATTGAAAGGTGTTTCCAATTATTTGGAGACTGTCTTTAAGAAATATCCATTCGAGAAGAAAATCTCATGGCCAAGTCATAGATCCAGAATGATTACCAATTGCATTTCAGAGTCTGCATTCCGGTATGGAGTGATCTATTCTGCCAACCATTGGAACGCACCTGATCCGAAGATAAAAGAGGAGAGAGAGAAAGCTGAAAAGGAGAGAATGGCCATAGAGGAATCTGCTAAAAAAAGACGTGCCAAAGCTCAACTTGAGGAAGATTCTAATAAGGATTCCAAAGGTGATTTTGCTAAGCCTGATTCTGGACCTGAAATTGGCAGGGCTGGCGAATCTCAGAACAAACATGCAGACAGAGAGCCTGGTCAGGAACATGCCAACGTGGGTGCTGACATGGAACAGTAAGATAATTGATGCTTACTCGTATATTTTAGGATCAAAGACATTTCAAAACTAATATGATAAATTGTACTCTATTTGATAACATGATCGACTAAATGATTAAAGTAAGTCAATAAAGTATCTTTATCTTATAGGATTGATACGACACAGCAATATCGTTGACAAGTACAATACAAAGTACATTCCATAATACGCACAAAACAACCTTAAAGAGCTAGGAATTTTCATCAAAATAATTTTTCTCTCTATTTATCACATCTCAAGAAGTAGGGATACGTTGCCGAAAACAAAGATGGCACGCGGGAGTTTGCAGTCCAGTATGGACCAAAAGGTATATGGAGTGTTACAGAAGCTTCTTGATGAGAAAAGTAGAGAGTTGGGCCAAGATACCGAAGTGGAAGGCCCCAGAATCGTCTCTGCTAAAGATTTATCAGGTATAGAAATACTCTCATATGTGAAGGCACAGAAGGGAGGCTTTGCTCGTGTGAAGGATAAGATTTTGAAAGATTCCATATCACGAATGAGAGCCATTGCTATATCAGAAGAGGCAGAAGAAAGAGGGGACTATGAAGACGATAATGCGACAGATACATCTATTGATGTCGATGATAACGGTCGAGAATTGATGGTCGTTAAAGATGAGAACGGGGCCAACAATGACATTGTTAAGATGTGGAAGATGGCAGCAAAGCAGGAGACCGAGAGTCAAGAGCCTGAGGAGAAGGCCAAAGAGGAAACCGATGGAACTAAGAAACGTAAGAAGCATACAGTTGGTAAAGTGAAGCGTCAGAAGGCTACGAAGGATAGAAGTCCCCCAGATATCAAGTTGAGTTCTCTTGGAGGACTGGAGAGTATATCTACAGAACTTATGGAAGTCGTTGGTATGCCAATATTGCACCCAGAGATCTATTCTGCCACCGGTATTGAACCACCTAGGGGTGTGTTATTGCACGGTCCACCAGGATGTGGTAAGACCACGATTGCCAATGCTTTAGCAGGTGAATTGAATGTTCCATTCATTTCGTTGAGTGCACCATCGGTGGTCAGTGGTATGTCAGGAGAGAGTGAAAAGAAAGTTAGAGAGATCTTTGAAGAGGCCAAGCAGTTGGCACCATGTCTGGTGTTCTTTGATGAGATCGATGCTATCACTCCAAAGAGAGATGGAGGAGCACAACGTGAGATGGAGAAGCGGATTGTGGCCCAGATGTTGACTTGTATGGATAGTATGTCATTAGCTAATACTGATGGCAAACCAGTGATTGTGATAGGTGCCACCAACAGACCCGACTCTTTAGATGCAGCTTTGCGGAGAGCGGGCCGGTTTGACCGTGAGATTTGTATCAATGTTCCTGACGAGGAGGCTCGTTTTAGAATATTACAATCGATGGCTGTCAATTTGAAGATTGATGGTGACCTTGGACTGGCTCAAATTGCCAAGATGACTCCAGGATTTGTCGGTGCAGACCTTAAAGCTCTCGTGACCGCTGCAGGTGTTGCTGCAATCAAACGTATTGCGAGCCAAGATGAAATGGATGTTGAGGATTCTTCTAACACTACATCTGTCGTTCAAAGGTTCCTTACATTGCATCCAGAGCCACTGACCCCTGAACAACTTAGTACTCTTTGCATCACACAACAAGATTTCATCAGCGCATTGCCTACTGTTCAACCTACTGCGAAGCGTGAAGGATTTGCTACTATTCCTGATGTCACTTGGGATAAAGTTGGTGCATTGGGTGGAGTCAGAGTGGAACTCCACATGGCTATTGTGCAACCCATCAAACGCCCAGATCTCTATTTGAAAGTTGGTATCACTGCACCTGGTGGAGTCTTACTATGGGGACCTCCGGGTTGTGGTAAAACTCTTTTAGCGAAGGCTGTTGCCAACGAATCAAAGGCCAACTTCATCTCTGTGAAGGGACCTGAATTGTTAAACAAGTATGTTGGAGAATCTGAAAGGGCTGTTCGTAAAGTGTTTGCCAGAGCTCGTGCCTCGGTTCCATGTATCATATTCTTTGATGAGTTGGATGCGTTAGTTCCAAGAAGAGATTCCTCACTTAGTGAAGCTTCGTCGCGTGTCGTGAACACTTTACTGACAGAGTTGGATGGTCTCAGTGATCGTAGAGGTATCTTTGTTGTTGGTGCCACCAACAGACCAGATATGATTGATCCTGCCATGCTACGTCCAGGACGTCTTGACAAGACTCTGTACGTGGAATTGCCAAGTGTGGAAGAACGTGCTGAGATCTTAAAGACACTGGTGCATTCCAACAACACGCCAGTGGACGAAAGTGTGAACTTGAGTGCAGTTGCCGCAGATGAAAGGTGCCGTAATTTCAGTGGTGCAGACCTGTCCTCGTTGGTCAGAGAGGCTAGTGTGTTATCTCTTAAACGTGTCTTTTTCCAAAGCATCAATGAGGGCAATGAAAGCGTTGCAACAGATGATAGTAATATCGTTGTTACAGGCGATGATTTCAACCAGGCATTGACATCTGTTCAACCTTCTGTGTCAGATAGAGATAGAAAGAGGTATGAGCGGTTAAAGAAAGAATGGTCAAAGGCATCAGGAGAGGGAAGTGTTCCTGCCACTATATAATCAATCAAAACGATTCAAAAATGGTCTCTTTCAGTTAGATAAGCGCATTCAAATACGTTTGGCGGGGAAGTGAAATATCTAGCAGCGATAGCCATTGATATTACCGGTATCATCAAAGAGATGTAGAAATGAATAATAACTCTCTATATACGGTAATAAGGAATTCTTATTGTCATATTGACTATGGTCGGATAATATAAAGATCGATGATTATAAAACTAAACAACGTATCTGAATCTCAAGTTCTGCTTATCAGTAAGATCCAAGAACTCAACGTTCTCATAATCTGGAATCTTTCCTTCAGCTTCAAGCTTATCTCTGCGCTTGTTTTCTTTGACGTTGAGGTACCATTGTAATCCGAAAAGAAGAATGGTGGCAGCATAAAGAGCCACACAGACTGCCTTGGCCTTGTGATAGTAGGGACCATCGTTAAAAACGTGAGGTCCAATGAAGTATGCCGCGGCAGAAGCAAAAATAATCATGGCACTAGTGGTGGTCTTTTTGGTGCAACCGGCAGTGTTGGTACTAACAAATGAAATCAAGAGAAGGTACGAAACGTCGGTGAAACCATTCATGAAGTAGTATGCAATCAGCTGCACGTATTTGTGGTAGAGATAGAACTTTGCCTGCAAACCAACCTGAACACAGACACAGATCAGACACAATACTTGAGCAAGCATACAAGTACCGGATCTGAGGCCAGTGTAATCAGCGAGCTTACCAAAAAGAGTGTTTATAAATGTCTCAAGAAATCCATCTGGAAATGAAGTTAAGAGCAAAGAAATGTCGGTTCTCCAACCATAGGATGCAATCAATTGGGATGCGAAAGAGGAAGTACCACCACCTGGGATCTGAGATGTCAAGATGATAAGCACGTATAACCAACTTCTGTAATCCTTCAAAGTTTCAATGAACTGCTCCCGTTTCCAGACCTTGTTACCAACACCTTGTTGGTTGATTCTGAGACGATCAATGGAAATCAACTTTTCTCTTTCGTTGAGGAATGTGGCAGTGAGTGGAGTATTTGCCATGAAGAAGAACATACAGGCACCAAAGACGAATGTAGCAGCACCAACACAGAGGGTCATAAGTCTCCAGGTGTGAATAGCCAAGGTCATTGTCTCTCCACCTCTGTAGGCACCAAATGCAACAACAGATCCAATCATAGAGAAGAAACCAATAGAACTTGCCCAGAATCCTGTTCTGGTACCCTGCTCTCTCTTCTTCCACCATTTAGAGATGATCAAGACGAAGCCAGCAGGAACCGAGGATTCCAATATTCCCATCAAGATACGGCAAATGAAAAGCCCGACACGACTGCTACTTGCTGACATACACATCAAGACAGTCGACCACATCATAGTCATTGCAGCAATATATTTGGTTTGGTTCTTGACTTTTTGCAACATTACGTTGTGTGGATAAGCACCAGACAAGTATCCAAGGTAGTAACTGGAACTGATCCAACTGTAGATAGTGGCATCGATATTACAGTCCTCATAGAGTCCCATAATGGCGGAGAATGAAAGCATCTGCTTGTCGAGGAATTGAAGACCGTACAAGATGAACATCCATGGTAAAATATTCAAGTCGATCTTGCGTAAAGTATGTTTGATCTCTTTACTGTCAGCATCAAGAGCATCAAATTGTTCCTGGTTGTCTCTCACAAACAGGCAAGCTTCATCAGCTTCCTCGAGAGATTTAACGGTTTTAATTGGGTCCACACACTGTTCCTCAGGGATTGAATTACTGTCGGCAGTGATATCAACAGTAGCGAGGTCCTTTCCTTCAGTGGATTTTCTGGTATTGCTCATCTCAAGAAAATTGAATCGATGAATTTGACTGGGCTCTGACTTGCCAAGAAAAGTACCAATCTCTCGCAATATATACCATTGTCACACTACGCTAACTCTGGTTCTTCTAAACAAGCTGATAAGATTACACCTAATCATGCCAAAATAAAAATGAAAAAAAAGAAACGTTTCATGCATTAAGCACAGAAAGGGTTGGTCGGACCGAGTTATCACTGAGAAAATGAGAACTTACAGACAAAAGATATATGAATGTGTAATTAGCAATGCAGCATTCAGAACTGTCCGCTATCTCATTGCAAACGTCAAATAAGAGCAGATAACGAATACAGGATCATCTTATTATCATGCATTTAGAGATGTTCGCACGATGAAGAGAGAGGTAGACGTCGGGTTGCAGCACGGAATCCTGTAGCGAAGTATTTCCTAATTAGGAAATACATAGAATCCCTTGAGAAGGGTATTTGATAATGAGTGGAGTGGGTAGGAGAGGTGATGGAATGGGTCGGATCTATGATGGTATCCAAGGTATACAGTATACTGACTTTACGGATATAACCCCATTTTCAAGAAATAATATCCGAAATATGTACCCCTCTCCCCTACATATAGAGACACGAAAAGTAAACGCGACAGAAACTTTACCCTTTAAGGAACACAGGAAGATGAGTGAAGTAGATAAAGAAATTGAGAAGGGGAAGGATATAAGCGGCGGAGGAGAGGTACAGCCAATGGCAGATGACTCAAATGTTACCGGAGTGAGGAATGAGGACAGCGACTCTACAAGTTCGTCACATACGTCGCGGTCGGGGGAATCGGGTACCTCATTATCATCATCGGGTACAAATGAATTGGTGACGAAGAAACTAAGTCACGACAAGATAGATAGTGTTGGGAAGGAAGTTATGGAAGTTCTAGGGAAGATGAATGCTTTAGAAGGACGGATCAAGGCGAAACAGACGGATGAGAAGGAGATACTGAGCACATTGAAGCTAGCGAAGCAGGCGTTATTGAGAGTGAACTTGGCGAAGAACCTGTTAAAGTGTGAACTTGATAATGGGAAAGAAGAGGCTCTTGTAGAGAGAGATCTGCTTTTGAAGAGTGTTGGAAGTAAAGAAAGGACATTGACATTGCTTAGAAACGAGAATGAGATGATCACTACGAGGAATCTTAAACTGATTCGATATTGCCGAGAGTTGAAGAACGGGAAAGTGAAGAAACTCAAGGCCGAGAACAGAGAACTTCGGCAATTACTGGATTCGGATCACATTGAAAGACCTTCATTGAAAAGGCCTCGTACGGCGGAATTCAGATTGGAGCGATTGGATACTGCTCCATTGGCAGGATCACCAGTGGATGAGGAACCAGTGAGTGCATCGCGGCAAAGTAGTGCCATGTTAGACACTTTGGGCCGGTTGGCAAGCCACGTTCTTGAGGATGAAAAGTTATAGGAGGTAATAAATAAATGTCAGTGTTAGATTAAAAGGTGAGTGAGTTATCTCAATGGGGTAGTAACCAGCCCCATTTATGCGGGGAAAATATAATTTTTCAAACTCTTCCGTCTCCATATCCACCATGTCTTCTTCTCTTGAAAAGTCGTTGGACGAGATCATTGGATCAGAGAAGGTAAGCTAGACAGCAGGCGAGTTGCAAGGCAATATGAACGTGCAACTATAGAGGTGGAGATGGTTTTGACTGTCGAATGGACAGTGGTCAGAGATGCAATGTGGATTGCTTCCACCAATACGACCCACAACCCATAGTGAACGAATATGCCTTCATCGTGCCGAATACGTGTCTCTACGTATGAAAAGAGAACGTTATCTTTACTAACAACAGAATAAATCGAGAGTTGGCAAATCCCAGCCACGTAAGAGACTTCCTAAGGGACCTAAGGGAGGTCAAGGAGGTCAAGGGCCAAGAGGACCGAAAGGAAATAGAGGTCCACACCGTCCACATGGACGCAACAGAGTCCGCGTTCCATTGCATTTGGACCCTAAAGTGGAAGAGTTATCAAAAGGTGAGCCATACTTGCGTGTGACCAACCTTCACCCTGACCTTACAGAGAAAGACCTTGAACAGTTGTTTGGTGGTATTGGACCATTGAAATTTGTCAAGTTACAAATGAACACGAGCGGTGAGTCTACAGGTCTTGCCTTTGTTGGCTACGAGAGAGCACCAGATTGCTCCTATGCCATCGAAGAGTTCGATGGACGTCGTGCCGCAGGACAGGTTATATCTGTTGAAAATGCCGTTCCATTGGCCGACCGTATTTTCTCCGCTAGAGCCAAGAAACCAAAGAAGAAACAGCCAAAGAAATCCACCAAGCCTGTCCGCGAAAGCAAGACACTGGAGGAATTGGACGCTGAATTGACTGCCTATATGCAAGGCCCATCTGAAGAAGCTCCTCAGGAGGCTGCTCAGGAAACTATCCAAGAGTCTGCACCTGCCCCTGCTGAAGCAGCTGCTAGTACTTCAACCACTGCTACTGACGCATTGGCACCTGCCGCTGCTGCCGCCGCCAAAGCCGCTGCTCAAAATTCTACTGCAGAACAGACCCCTGCTGCTCCTGCCTTTGCTGCTCAGGATAACGGTGAAATGGACACCGCCTAACTATGTAAAACAATCAATATACACATCAGTTCTACCCCAGTCCAGTAGTCCCTAGTCTCAAAAGATGAATTTTTCGCCTTGCACCCGTGCACCAAACATCACTGTGTTCTCAGTTTAAAGTATCCAACCATTTTTCACCTTTAAAGTATCACAGGTCTTCCTAAAGGTAAGTACATAAAACACAGAGACAGAGTGGAACAAGTTGTTGGTGGCACAAGCGTCAATTCTTATCAAATCGCTTGAACATTCCATCCACGATGCTCCATCAGATCTACCCGAACGGTCCAATGGACCTAGTTTAATGTCAAATCGATCTCGACGTTACTAACAATCAGATGTCTACCGAAGTTACTAGTACCCCAACCACAGCTACAACCACAGCCAAGTCATCATCGGAATTGATCAATTCTAAGTGGGATGTGGTCATTTCGAACGGAATTGTGAAGACAGGGCTCGGTCTTGGAGCAGGTGTTCTCGCGTCCGTTCTATTCTTTAAGAGAAGAACATTCCCAGTCTGGCTCGGTACCGGATTTGGATTAGGCAGAGCCTGGTCCGAAGGAGACTCGGTTTTCAGAGATGCTGGTGTGCGCGAAGTCAAGGCTTAGATAGTAATAAAGATGTATTAGTCGTATAGTAATGTCTAGTTGGTATGTGATAATGGCTTCATATATAGGTGGCTCTGTTAAAGAGCGAGCTGGTGTACAGATGTCACAATGAAATCCACCCACCAACCATATTCGTGACTTTCTACCCCCGTCGGTAGAAGTCAACCAGTGTTTGTATTTAGACCAACTTAGACAAATATTAGAGCCTCTAGTTTGTAATCTTGTTCAACAATATTTCAAAATATATCAATTCCATTCTATCTTTTTAATTTCCTCTTACGGAATCCCTTGACTAGGATTTGTGAATGTACGGTAGACGGAAAAAGTTCCCTGTCAGCCAACTGACTTCGATCCAATCAGACAACTATTGAATAACTATGTCACTAAGATCGATATTTACCAATTTATACATAGATGTCAAACAGTAGTGATATATAATACCAATCCACGTTCAAATATCTTCAATATTTGAAATCCCTGACCTTCCACAAAGTATATCGATCATCGACACCAAGTCAAAATTAACTTGGCCTGACTCCGTTATTTCCTAATTGGGAAGTGTGCAGTGGGGTAATGACAATCTATTTTCCCGATATGAAATGCGGCATACTTTACCGATAGGGCGGCTGATCAACTGTCAAAGTGCCCTTATCGCACGTTAATCGTTCATTTTGACCCATATGTTGTCTATATATACCATATATACCATTAGCTTCGTACCGTCTATATCGACTCATTTTTCATACGCTCAGTGGAATTCGCTGACCAATGAAAAAACTCCGGTAAAAAACGGAACTTTCCCTTTTAGGAAGGGAAACTACAAGCTCCAAGTGTGAGTTGAACCTCCTGATTTTTCTACTTAAAATTACAACACAACAATGTTTGGACATCGATACAACTGGTGTCACTGTCAGCTATCCAGCCATACCAATATTAAATGGTTTAATCAATTTCCCAGAGATTTCCTTACTCTTGTCGGACATTCGAAACGCAGGAAAAAAAAAGAAATGTGAAAAAAGATGCGAAATAGTGAAAATCTGCGCTTTTTCATCGCTACTTTTCGCCCAAGAATTAGTCAGTGCTATCCAGATTCGATTGTATTTAAACCCCTTGCGTACTGCAAATTGAATTCTCAATTCTTTACATAACTGTTGATTCACCTTTCAATTATTGAAACAATTATAGAATATTTCAATGACTACACCAGAGTGTTATAACGAGTTCAGAAGTGATACTTTCACCGTACCAACTCCAGAGATGTTGGCCTCTGCTGTTCATGCCACAGTGGGTGATTCTGTTTATAAAGAAGATGCCGACACTTTACTGTTGGAGAAAACTGTGGCAGAGATGGCCGGCAAAGAAGCAGGACTTTTCTGTTGCTCTGGTACCATGTCTAATCAGATCGCTTTAAGAACACACTTGCATCAACCGCCACATCGGATTCTTTGCGATTATAGAGGTCATGTCTTTATGCATGAAGCTGGTGGTTTGGCTTCATTGTCTCAAGCTATGGTTTCACCTGTCATGCCTGCCAATGGATTGTATCTCACTTTGGAAGATATCATTGCCCATTATATCCCAGACGATGGTGATATTCACATGGCTCCAACTAAAGTGATCTCTTTAGAAAATACTCTGCATGGTGTTATTATGCCGATCGAAGAGATCAAACGTATCTCCGAATGGACACATCAACATGGTCTTAAGCTTCATCTTGACGGTGCCCGTCTTTGGAATGCTTCTGCACAGACTGGTATCTCTATCAAAGAATACGGTCAATACTTTGACTCTATCTCTCTTTGTCTTTCCAAATCTTTGGGTGCCCCAATCGGTTCCGTCTTGGTCGGTGAACATAAATACATCGAGAAGGCCAACCATTTCAAAAAACAAAACGGTGGTGGTATCCGTCAGTCTGGTCTGCTTGCTCGTATGGCTCTTATCGCAATCAAGGAGAACTTTAGTAAATTGAAGTCTTCTCACGAGTTTGCTAAAGATGTCGGAGATTTCTGTGAAGAGCATGGCATTCCATTGGAACTTCCAGTGGACACCAATTTTGTCTTCATTGATCCAAAGAAGGTTCACTTTAATCCAGTCGTTTGGGAAGAAAATTCCAAGAAACATGATGTTAAGACTATGGGTTACAGACTTTCATTCCATTATCAAAATAACAAAGAAGCCATCGAACGTCTCAAACAGGCACTCTTGGAAACATACCAGGATTCTTTGGTCAACCCTTACTTCAGGGAAGGTGCTCCTCGGATTTACAGATCGCACTCTGATAGCAGTTCTGAATCAACTGTCATTGGAAACACCGAAAAGAAGTAATTAAAAAGCTCCATGTATACTTTAATTTTTAATAGATAAACTATTTATCAAACTTGGTAGTCAGTCCCTGCGCGATCAAAAAATTCCTCTTTGGGGAATCGCCCTAATTATTCAATCTTCAACCCTTCCGAGAAACTTGTCCCTTCTTTAACCACTTGGTTCTTCTTAAAGGTAGCATGTTCATCTTGTTTATATTGTCTACCATTGGACTGTTATGGATCATACGACGGCTTTGCATTCTTTGGACCACTCCGTTGGAACGAGGAGTGTCTGCTGTCAACGTTAAAGTGCCCGATGTTCCCTTCATATCTGTGGACAAAGTTACCGATACAAGGATGGTGCTTCATTGGGATCCCGCAGCCAACTCTCATGATGAAAGCAACGGTACAAAGGAGACCAGTAGAGACGGACCTCCTCTTGTCGTTCAAGCATCTCCATCGACTTTGAGTCATTTCGTCTTATACATTAACGGTTTACAGGCAGGTGTATTGAGTGGTAGATCAAGTTCGTGTACATTGGATGGATTAGAACCAGATACAAATTATCAGATCGATCTTGTTGCATTCAATATGGCGTCGTTCCGTTCAAGAAGTAGTCCGATTTATGTTAAGACTACAGCGTCAAAGAGTGGTACCGGTAATAATACTTCGATATCAATGGATCACCCTGACGCTCTTTTGAATACTCTTGTCCCTGGATCTAAACCAAATAGGGTCGAAGTTCATGAAGCATTTAGGTCTCGGTCACGCAGTTCAACCATTGAAGGACATAGCATGGATCCAGACCAAACCCAAAAGCATCCACATTTAATATCTGACATTAACGAACTCAAGTTTCTCTTGGAGAGTGGACTCGATGAGATTAAAAGTTTGGTAAAGACGTACCGAGGGGCCGATTTTGAATACAAAGAGGAAGAGGCACGATTGGGAGTGGCTAGGTCACAGGCACGTGAACGTCGTAAGATTGAAGATCGAAACAAGGCTTCATTGAGACAGGAGATCAAATATTTGGAAGAACAAAGACTTAAGACTGAGAATAGACTCAATGCCGATCGGAATAAACTCGAATCTAGGAGGAAAGATATTGTTGATAAGCAGCAGAAGATCTTGGAGTGGCAAGAAAGAATAAGGGAGATGCATTCAGAAATGAATCAGAACTATGAGATGGAAGCTGATGATACTGAAATGGAAGTTCAAAGGTTACAAAAAGTCATCTTCGCTCTTCAAGTCGAAGTTCATGGTCTAGAGACCGATTTGAAACTTGATCAGTCTCAATTGAAGCACATCAATGCAGATCATCAAGAACTTGTCAAACAGATTTCCATTTTGGATCAAAACACCGATATAGAGACCGGTGAAGTTTCTGAAGAAGGACTCAAAGCCTTGGCTAAGATTGGCAAGTTGCGTTATCAATGGAAAGAGACTCTTGAAAAAGATATGAACGATGAGAAGAGATCCAAGAAGGAATGGGAAGATAGACACAATCGTGCAAGGAAACGGTCTGAAAGTTTGAAAGGCAGATTTGAATCATGGGATTCATCGTCTTCTATCAACAGACTTTTACCGCAGAATTTGATCGACGGTGCTGATCTCTTCTCGAGTCCTTCTGTATCATCTCCTCAGCTAACATCATTGAGTGCACTTACTAATGCGATCAATTCCCCTAACAACAGCTTCCTTGACGTGTCAGGATCATCCCCATTCGAGAACCCAACACCTGGAACTCTTTCATACACTAATAGGCATCCAATGTTCTCAGGACAATCCCCACCGTCTCAGAACAAAGATAGTGCTCAATTCTCAAAGTTGTTTAACTCATTCTCGAGAGGGTCTGCTGATGTTAATCAAAAAACCTCATTGGAAGCTTTAGATGCATTGTCCAGAGCTAGAAGTACCAGTTTTGGATCCAGTATATGGAGTAACGGCAACAACAGCAAAGTAGCTGCTGGAGCTGCTCCATCCGCGACTATGAATGGTAGTTCCACTACAGGCACGAACTCCATCAACAATTGGGGATCGTCATTGGGAATTCTTGGAACTCCTATCGCGCTTGATCCTGGTTCTCCTTCATTAGACTTGGATATGGCCATTAACAATGCAATGACAACGGATTTCCCTGCAATGCAAACTCAAGACTCTCCTACATATGCCAAGACCCAGGCAAGTATGAAGAGTGGTACTACGACAACTTCAGATACCATTGATGAGCATGGAAATGGGAATTCACCATCATTTTTCAGAAGCCGGATTTTCAAGTTTGGTACCAGTCCTACAAAGACTGGTAAGAGTCAGACCGAAAACAACAATGAACAAGAGAGTCCAGAGGGAAATCATACACATAATTCAGTTGATAGCTTTGGATCTCGGTCATCGCGGTTCTTTAAATTGGGTTCAAGAAAGACATCTACACATACACAAAGTTCCGGATCTACTAGTGGTGGCATAGAGGAAGATGGAAGTTCATCAGGATCATTGCTACCAAAGAGACTTACATTCTCGTTTAAAAAGGATAGGAAAGAGACTATAGAAGAGGGTGAAGAGCCAGTGGAGTCTGAAACAGATCATTATTAATAGTAATTTTATAGATTTTTATGCAAAGTGATGATGTGAATATATAGTATGTGAGTAGGAGAGAAGTAGAAGATTAGTGATTTAGTCCCAGTTGACCGGTTGCGCCCGTGCAAGTCTCTCAGGATCGGAGTTCTTAAGAATACGAGCCTTTTCGTTCTTCCAGTTCTTTTCCATGCTCTGGAAGCCCGATTTCCAGATCTTATTGTATTCTTTCATGAGTTCCTCCTTTCTTGCAGCCTTCTCCTCTTCTTGAGCCATCCATTCCATATGTTTGAGATCATCGGTAGAAGGTTCGTAGATGTGCCAGATGACATAGTGAGGCAATCCAATCACAGAAAATCCCATGCGACGACTCATCTTACCGAAACCTTCAGTCTCTGCGTGCTTTTCAAACGAGAATGCAGGGAAATGAGCACCTGCACGGAAAACTCTTGCCCGCGAAAGAATACTGACACCTCCAATACCATTAAGCTCCATTTCAGTCTCTGGATCTCCATAAGGATCTCTAAGGTAAGCCAAATGTGGTCTCCACGTAGCATACTCAACATAACCTTCGACAATGACGGCATCTTCATCTAAAGTATTTGCTAATTGTAATCCGCCATCACTTTCAGTCCACGAGTTCAAGTCATAAGGTTGTTGACCACCAAGCCAATCTGGCAATGGTCTCCAAACGTTTGGAACGATAACATCTTTACCGTGATGCATAAGATCTTCAATGATTGTTGGAGGACATGTTTCAACGTCGACATCTCTCCAATACACCCATGAATGGTAAGGTTTAAGAGCGACAGATGTCAACCAATTTCTAGCTTTGGCCATCAGTTTTCTTCTTGGACCTTGTGCTGCAAATCCGTGTCTATCCGAGAAACCTTGACCGATTGCTTGACCAAAGTCCTTCTCAAAGATTTCTATCTGTCCGAATCTCATCTCTGGATCACCGGAGTTTTGTATATCACGAAGCATGGTCACCAACTGTCCCATCGTATCATCCTTGGAGTCGGAAACCAAGAAGGCCAAGTCAATCAAATGATGTGGATATGTCATGTTGCGCATATGACCGAAGAACATTGGTAAGTGTTCGGCAGCATCTCTCAAAGGGACACAAAAGATCACTCTTTCATTCCCCAGCCAACCTTGTGGAGTACCATCATATTCTTGCAAGTCGTAGAAGCTTGTATCGACAGAGTTGTCCGAGTTGAATGACGGAGTGTATAGAGTGGAGTCTCCAGAGGATATTATGAGATAGATCAACGAACATACCGTTATGAAGGTTGCCAAAAGTTTAACGATTAGGCCTCGATTGGGCGAGGTAGAAGATGATGTGCTCAATGGTTTAAGCGGTAAACTGATTATGTTAGTATATGTACGTGGGTTTCAGGTTTTCTAAGATATAATTAGTTCATTACCACCATAACGTTATGAAATGCACTAAAGCGTCATTCCAAAGGTTTGCCAAGTTTTGACAGGGATGTCCAGGAACCTGGTCAATAAGAAAACTGATTGATCGTTTTGTCTGCTGTAACATCACAATGATGAGCTTCTTAGCCGTGAACTATAATCATATGCCAGTTATTGAATTACTTACCCTAGAGTGGCACTCATCGGAAAAAGAAGAAGTGAGGTGAAATAGAGAAAGATCGATTCATTGAAGAAAAAAATTAAATATTATTTGGGCCTGCCCCAAATTGAATAGATTCCCGATTAGGAAGTTAGGCTGAAAATGAGGAGGATTGGATGAGACTTGATGGTTTGCGGATTGGAGGCGGGATTTTGGTCTTGTGAGGTTGAGAAGATGGAGTGACAGATGATGGTGTAAAAGACGATGATGTAGATGAACTGTCTGGTGTTGATAAAGTTCGTGGCAGTCTTCTTTTTGATCGAGGACCTCTGGCTCTATGCTTGGTTTTATGATCGAGTTTCGGTTGAGCAAGGTCTGAGTTATCAATAGTAGACGATCTTGGCAGTGAAGAAGACGGTTGGATCTTTGCAGCTAAATTCAAAGGGAGGCTTGAGGTGCTTGAATTTGCAGAATTAGGTAGAATACTGCCTTTAGCTAGCCCTGGACATGGAATTAGAGAGGGAGTAGAGGCCTGAAGTTTCTGTAAAGTGCGGATGGAGGGTGATAAGGTCTCATCTTTCTGTATTCTTCCGCCCATCTGCGATATGCCGCCCATCTGTAATATCGGTGTTGGTAATCCCCTGGGTTGTTGTCCAAATGTTGGTTTAGGACCAACCTGAGGTTTCAGTCTGGCCGGCTTTGGAGCGACCCGTGGTTTGGTATCTCCCAATGATGGGGTTCTCCTTGTTTCTTGAATTTGTTTTGGTTTACGCTTAGGCAAGACAGGCTTCCATTCGTCTCTTGGCTTCAGCTTTTGAGATAGCTCAGGCTTCCGCTTTGGGAGGGCTGGCTTCCTCTCAGTGTCATGCTTTGCCTCGGGTTTCTCTTCGATATTCACATTGGATCGCCTGATAGGTAACGGTGGAGATTCTTCTTCTGCCTCTTTCTTATGTATCTGCTCATGCTTGTCGGCCAGCCCTGTAAGCCGCACCCTACCAGGTATTATGATATCGTCTCTATGCTTGGGTTTCATGATATCATCGTATCTGATTGGAGCAGGTTCGTGGGATGACCTCCTTTCTGCTTGCATCGAGATCGATCCAATCAGTCTGGCCAGTTGCTGCTCTTCTCTATCAAACCGTTTCTTCTGCTCTTCCTGGTCCTGGTCCTCGTTGTCGTCCTCTTTGACAACAGGGTGAACCAATACAATATTGTCCAATTTCTCCTGAGAGGGTGATGCTTTCAACGATGCCTTCTTTTTCGGCACAATAGGCGGTATCTTCGAATGTTTTCGAGGTCCTTGAACCTCCCCGTGGCCCTTGTATAATTGATCGACCTGGATTGAGCTCATTGAGAAGTGATGGTCAGGGGGTAGAAAGTTGACGATGTACCGGGTAAGGATTTATAGAGGAGAGGGGAGAGAGGTGAGAATAGGCATATTATACGCAGGGACCTATAAGGCGATTTAACGGTACAACTTGTCAATACTTGGATCCTCTTGTTAGTGCAGACCAGCCAGGTCACAGTGTATGAATTTGAATGACTTTATAAATGGTATTATACTCCCTTCTACCTGCACCAACCTTCCCCCGCTCATATTCGCACGATCTGCTAAAAAATTCCAATCTTCTGAGCACCACTATCTTCTTTATGCTGGATGTTGACAGGCTGATCGAGGATGTACGGCATTGCAGATATGTGAGCGAACAACAGATCATGGAGGTGTGTTCATTGGCACAGGAGATCTTGTTGCAAGAGGCCAACGTTCAAGTTATAGACACGCCTGTGACTGTCTGCGGTGATATTCACGGCCAATTACACGACTTGGTGACACTGTTTTCAATAGCGAAAGAGCCACCAGAGACTAAATATCTGTTCTTAGGCGACTTTGTGGACCGTGGATTCTACTCGTTAGAGACATTCCTCCTATTGATCTGCTACAAAGTCCGATACCCTGATAGAGTCTTTTTAATACGAGGTAACCATGAATCTCGACAAATCACTTCAGTGTATGGATTTTATGACGAGTGTTTGCGTAAGTATGGTTCTGCAAACGTTTGGAGATACTGTTGTAACGTGTTTGACTACTTGGCATTGGCGACATGTATTGTGTCTCCTAGTGGTAGTAGAGATGCCGTTTTTTGTGTTCACGGAGGTCTAAGTCCGGCAATTACATCTGTGGATTCTATACGAACTATCGATAGAAAGCAAGAAGTTCCACACGAAGGGTCGATGTGTGACTTGTTATGGTCCGATCCTGAAGAATCTGTTGATTCCTGGGCCATTTCGCCAAGAGGTGCCGGTTATCTCTTTGGTTTCAGAGAAACTGAACGGTTCCTTCGATGCAATGGGTTCAGTCTAATAGCTCGCGCACATCAACTTGTCATGGAAGGATATAGGGAAATGTTTGAAGGTGGTTTGACCACCGTCTGGTCGGCTCCTAATTATTGTTATAGGTGCGGTAATATAGCTGCTGTTCTGACATTGGACGATTCTCTCAACAGAAAATACACGACTTTCGATAGTCAGGCTGCTGATGTCCCCTACAAGAAACCTGTTGCTGATTACTTTCTATAGACTTACATATTGGCTAATGTATACTAGAATTGGGTAAGTATCGTATATAGATAGATAAATCCTTCCCCTCCTATCGATTGCCTAATCGGGTAATGTATGCCAAGTCTTGAAAAAAAAAAATTACCAGGGGTCTGTAACTGCACCCCGTCTTTTGACCGCTCCCACTGGGGACTCCAGCGGGGTTCTTCCCCCCCTGTACACTCCCCCTTGTCACTTGAATTTACGAGCCGCATGCATTTTCATTCGTAACCGTTGAACGTCATTAGGCGAACCGGAAAAATGTGAAGAAGAAAAAATTTAATCAAGATCTACTCCACATCTTTCCAATCAGATCTTGACTGCATAAATGGCTAAGGGAGTGACAAGTGGGATCACTGCGAAGGGATCATCGTCCACGGACACCACTAACACGTCCACGAAAGATCTGTTGACTTCGTTGGCTTTTAACTTCATTGTGGCAGGAATACTGTGCTCATTTTTCTTCGTGCTACGTTTGAAATATCATTGGATTTACGAACCAAAGGCTTATTATCCCGTTGTTCCCAAAGAGGAGCGGCCTAAGAAGCAATCCAGGAACCCTTTTAGGTGGCTACGTGAAGTGTTTAGAAACGATCCGAAGTTTATGATCAAAGAATCAGGTATAGATGGATACCTCTTTCTGCGTTATCTTGCAATCATGGCCTGCCTGTTTCTGGGCGCTTTATCGACTTGGGTGATTCTGTTCCCTGTCACGTTGACTCATAGTAAAGGTGAGCATGGTATGGATAGTCTCAGTATCTCGAATGTGGGTACCCCAGGTCGATATTTTGCTCACGCGATCGTCTCGTGGCTATTCTATGGGTTTGTGCTTTTCCTCGCTTACAGAGAACTCATTTTCTACAACAATTTGCGGTCGGCAGCGTATGCCTCGCCTGCATATGCGACAAAACTGTCTTCCAGAACTGTCTTGTACCAGACAGTCCCTGATGAATACCTTAATGAACGGGCGGTTCGCAAACTCTTTGACGGTGTTGTCAATGTCTGGATTGCCAGAGCAAACACGAAACTTATCGGTAAAGTTCAACAACGTGAACAACTTTGCCTGAAATTGGAGAAAGTAATGACAAAACTTCTCCGTAAGGCAATTAAGATTGATCAAAAGGCTCAGAAGAAAGGCCATCCGATCGTCTCTAAACCTGTTGCTTTGGAATCCTATATTCCAGAGAAGAAGATGCCGAAGTTTAGACCCGGTCTACTTCCAATCGGTAAGAAAACCGATACTTTGCAATACTGCCGTGAACAGTTGCATACTCTGAACGGAGAGATCGAATATATGCAGCAACATTTCAGAGAGGCATCTCCATTGACGTGTGTCTTTGTGGAATTCTCTTCACAGAGTCTTGCTCAACGTGCATTGCAAAGCAGAGCACACGATCAACCACTCCATTTCGAGCCAAAGCAGATTGGTATCGAACCAAATGACATTTACTGGCCAAACATGCGCGTGTTTTGGTGGGAAAGAATTGGAAGAGAAACGATGGCTGCCGCTGCAGTCTTGGTTCTTCTCATCTTTTGGGCCATTCCTTCTACATTTGTCGGTGTCATCTCTAACATCACCTACCTTACAAACAAGATTCATTTCTTGAGATTTGTTTACAAGTTGCCATGGTGGATGCTTGGTCTTGTCACTTCTTTGCTACCTACGGTGTTGATGGCTTTGTTGATGTCTCTTTTACCGATGTTTTTAAGAATCATGGCTAGACTGGCTGGTGCGACAACTTACCAAAACATTGAATTGTATACTCAGCAGTCCTACTTTGCCTTCCAGGTGATTCAGGTGTTCTTGGTGACGACGATTTCGTCCTCGGTGACGTCCGTTATCACTCAAATTGCTGATAATCCTACATATGCAATGACTTTGCTGTCTTCTAACTTGCCTAAGGCTTCGAACTTCTTTGTCTCTTACGTTCTATTCCAAGGTGTCGCTATTGCATCTGGTTCATTGGCCCAACTGTTTAACCTGATTTACTACGGGTTTGTCACTCGCTGGGTGGATAATACTCCTCGTAAACTGTGGAGAAGATATACCACTCTGGGCTACTACTCTTGGGGTACCGTCTTCCCGGTCTACACCAATCTTGTTGTGATCTCTTTCGCTTATGCTATCATAGCACCTATGATCTTACTATTTGCTGGTGTTGGATTCAGTTCATTGTACCTCTTGTACTACAATAATGCGAACTTTGTTGTTGGAAAAGGTCCAGATTTCTGTGGTAGATACTACGCCAGAGCTTGGTTCCAAAGCATTGTCGGTCTATACCTGGGTGAGATCTGTCTGATGGGTATCTTTGCCGTCAGTAAAGCCTGGGGTCCTATCCTGTTGGAGTTGCTTCTCTTGCTGCTGACGATCTTCGTTCACATCCATATGAACAAGGCATTTGATCATATCTTGTCAGTGATACCAGCTACTGCAATGCGTCCTTCGGATGGACACTCAGAGACTCTGTCATGGGCCTCACCAAAAAGTGTTCATGTGAGTAAATCGAATAATAAAGACGAAGAGTCACCATTCTTCTCTGTCGAGGACTACATGTACGCTGAAGATAGTGACGCCAAGGCTCTTGCCGAGGTGCCGTTACTGATTGACAATCCTCCTTTAAGAAGAGGGATTTTCAAAACTGATAATGTGCTGACCCGGTTCTTCCAACCTTCGACTTCTTTGTCATATAACGTGGCCAAAACATATCTGCCAGAAACTTTCGATATATGTGAACCTGAGTCGGTTTTCAGAAACGAACATGCTTATGACTACAAGATGTTGACAGAGCAGTGTCCGAAAGTTTGGATTCCACGTGATCCGCTAGGACTCTCCGAAGTTTTCATCGATCAGTTCAGAGGAGTCGTGGAAGTAATTGATGAAAACGCTGTGATTGATAGTGATGGAAACGTCTGTTACACTGGTCCACCTCCACCAGAAGATGTTAAAGTGATTTCTAAAGAGTAACGCGAATACTTCGTGTGTATTCGGGTAC
The DNA here is from genome assembly GCA_030574155.1 of Xiuguozyma insectalens. Classification (NCBI taxonomy): domain Eukaryota; kingdom Fungi; phylum Ascomycota; class Pichiomycetes; order Pichiales; family Pichiaceae; genus Xiuguozyma; species Xiuguozyma insectalens. Next base: position 308,208 of record JAJMEL010000009.1, on the reverse strand, counting down.
TTTTTTTTTTTTCAAATAATGCATGGGTATTATATTCATTAATGTCGTAGATTTAACTAGCTTGAGAATCGGGAACTACTAGTACAGGAGCTGATGTACGTGCGGAACTTATGGAGCCTGCAGGCCCTGGTCCAACAATGGAAAAATCGGTTGAGACCTCAAAAAATCCTTGAGGGAATTCTTCCTGCTTGCCTGTAGAAGCACCTGCACTTGTGCGTGAACCACTAATACAAAGAAAATGCGGACACGGTTTCAATACCCCTGATTCTATAGGCTCAATGTATGTATGGATACTATGCTTTCTGTCTATACCTTTGATCCAATCAGTATAGAGAATAATCCGACTTGCATAAAATTCAGACACAGGATTTTTCAGTGATAGCTGCGGCACTAATACTTTCACGAACTCATCGGTCTCGTCAAGATCAGGATTATCAGGATCTTGTTTAGAACGAACTCTTTGATGGAACAGATCCATATGGCCAATGGTACAGAATACAATACCCAGCTGAGATGCAATTCGGTCCATTTGCATGGAAAGCTGCTGCTTAGAAAGGTCTAATAATCTAGTCCTTGAAAAATTGAAACCGATGTTGCGCCACAGGTCATGGTACCCATCTATAATAACTAAAAGATACGGCGTAAAATCTAATCCCCCAATTAACGCAGCCAACTGCGCCAATGTAGTAACCGTGACTGACTTGACTCTGTTTTTCAACGCTGCAGACTGTGACTTGTAATCGAATCTGGATCTGAGCTTGAACCAAGGAACTTTCCCCGCCGCAGTGGTCTCAATAACCAGTATTTCTCCACTGTCCCGATTAGTTAATTCTTCCATCGCTAGAGAAAACAAGAGTTCCCATTTGCCTACACTCCCCGGGGCACAAGAAATATCGTAGAGCGCAGGATGGAACCCACCATTGAGTGCCTTATCCAGATCAGGAATGCCTGATGACACTGTGAGTTGCCGTTGCCTAGACAAATGCCGGTCTAAAGTAGTTTCCATGCGTGGTAAATCAGGGGGAGGGGTGAAAAAAACCTGTAATATCTCTTGTCTTCTTCTTCTTCTTTTGTGTGTTCCTTATTCTTTTTTCTCTTCATTTTATTGGCATGGGTTTCCATCCCCGAAAACAATAGAGTTAAACAAAAGTAAGAAAAACTAAGTGAGAAATTTTACCCATTTCTTTTTTTTATCTACTTGTAAAGGAAAGGGGGTGAATTCGTTGTGTGTGTGTGAATTGTATTTGTGTGAACTACATACGTGTAAACTGTGTAGCGTGAACTGTATATCTGTATCATCATATATTATTATGCTATGAAGTATTCGAACATTCATTACAGTAGTGCTATATTGGTTTAGATAAAATATTATGAACTAATCCAGCGATGATGATGATATGAAGAATATGGATATATGTGATGAGCGAATGAAACATGTAGAGCGAATGATAGACAGATAGTGTCATTGATTCAGATCTATGCGGAAGGTAAGCGCGCATAATAGCTTTGCAAAGCGCGATGTAATGCAGGCACAAGGTTTTTCCATTCAAGGATTCTAACATCCTTATCAAACCCACGAGGACGACGGGTTTCGTATGCCATTATACGTTGAGCTAGCTCCTTCTTGAAATCGGCGTCTGTCTTGGCACTATGACCGGAGTGACCACCGTATGCACGTTTAGAATTGATAGGTTTGGCAGACCAGAAAGGCACCAGATTGGAACGAATACGGCCACGCTCTTTCCTCCTAGCATCTTTAGCCAAGCAGGCACTGCCAATAAGTAATTCGACGATCTTAAGAACATCGACACTCGTGATGTAATAATGCAAAGGTTTGTCTCCGGCTGTATGGCACGCAAGGCATGAGATTTCTGTGTTATCCATATCATATTGTGGAGTTTCATCGCTATCAATAGTAGAGAAAATAGCTTGGACATGAGCACCATCTTGAGATCTATGAACTCTAACTATACGACGCATTTGTTTGCGCTCACTGTCTGTCCAGCGGGGTGAGCAAATTGTGTTGCAGTCTGCATCGAGTACAGAGAGACGACATTTAACAAAATCGTAGCCATAGTCAGCGGCAGTTCTTCTAGGTGGTTTCGAGACCAATCCACCTGCAGATAGACCTCTAACGAGTGGTTCTCTTCTGAAAGTAGATGATTCGACTATTGGAGAAGTTGTAGCATGAACAGGTGTAAGGCAACGGATCTGAGATTCAAGATCCATCTGAGATAATGATTCCATTGAATCGATTGGGCTCATATGAATCGTAGAAGAACTGTTTGCCTCGTCATCGTCGGACGGCACTGCAGAGTTGACCACTGAGGAGACGACCGATGAAATAGTAGGAGATGAAACAGAGATATTGAGATCCATTGGAGACCCATCGGTACTTGAACCGGTCACTATGGAAGTGGATTTGATCTCATTGTGTTGTTGATTTTGACCGACCGGCATTGGAATTGGGATAGCCGAATCGAAGTCGAATTCTGGAGAACATGCAGATGCTGGAGGGAAGAGGTGATCACCCAGATCGATTGAACCATCACGTAACTTCTGGTTGAGAGCAGAAAGGAAGCCTTCGTCGGATGTGTCGACAAAGTCGTCGATATCCGGATAGAAAGAATCAAAGTTGGTGAAGTTAGCCGCCGTTGAAGCCGACGAGGCAGTCGGGTTGGCTGGGCCAGCAAAGAAGTCTGTACTAAACTCCATCAATTATATTTGAGAGTGGAGTGTTATAGGAAGTTGGTGGGGGGCACTTGGAACTGTCGAAGTCGATCAGAGAAGTTCGCGTGTCTTGATATGATGGAAAGTGCAAACAGGCAGGAACGTACTCACATATATATACCATACAACCGCACTTCGACACTGCCCGTTCGCTCAAGCGTGCGGGAAAAAAAAAGAAACGTGCATTTTATCGAAGCAAAGAGTTAATAGGAAAAAGAAACGATTTGTATGTCAAAGAGTTAATTAATCAATGTAATGTGGCGGTGAAGTCATGACGGGGCGGTGGCTTCGATAGCAAGAAGGACGGTGCGGGGATTGTTGATATGGGGTTGGCGTAACAAAAAAAGAAGTGATTAAGGTGGGAGGTGGGCGTAGTCCTGGAGTACTTTGTGATGGATGATTGTATGGATCTATGGTAATGGATGACTGGAGACATCAATCGGTGGATCTTGAAAAAATAAATCTCGTATTTACTACACAGTCAACGATTATCTTTTCTTAGCATCTATTCCGTTAAGTAGACCAAAAAGAAATGTTACGTAAAGAGTTCGACCGACTCAATGGGTGGGGAATGGGAAAAATCGGTGATAGGCATCTAGAAGTTTTGGAAGTTTTTCCCCCCAAGTACTTCGCCACAAATAAACTTCGCCCCAAGTGTGACCCCCATATTTGATTGGCTATAGGCTATTTGGGGATTACTTTTGATAAAAATAATAATGATAAGTATATGCACATTATACTATAGTGTGTGAATTTACGTGGGATTATTGTCTAATCAATCTTCTTTGATATCTTACTTACTGTATCATTACGTCTAATTGCTATTTCCTTTATCTCATATTGGAAAGAACCATGTTTCCATGCATATTTGGGTTTCGTGCCCTTCCCTGCACCTCTCCACTCTCCCTCCCTGCAATTTCCCTATAGCTGGGTTTACATCATATTGCTAGCATAATTTTTTTCGGTATACGGCGTGAGCGGCAGATAAGCCCGGATGATGTGCATTATACTGATCTCAACGATCGATATTATTCACCTTGGTTAGATATCCTTTGTATTCATCTCACATGTTCAACATCATGAAGCCTCTTCCACAAGAGGACGGTCACATCTAAAATCCTTCGCCACGTCTTTACTTTTTTTACTGCTTCCACACACTTTCTATCCCTATTCATGCAACATCACGTCCCCGAGATATAACAAAGAAATAACGGCTTTCTCACCTTTTTTACTCGGGGTGCATGGATAGTAACTCTAACAAAAGTAACAAATTCACAAAAAAGAAACGGGATGGAAAAAAAAAAAGTACACAAGAGTGACGGGGCGGTGTAGTAAAAAAAGTAGTGATCCCTTCGCATCAGCCACAAACAATGATCATCAACACTCTCTCTAAATTTTTCGTAATTTTTTTTTTTTTTCAAACCTACATCAAATCACTGTTTACTTTTACGAGGCTTGTTGGTCATGGATAATATTCTGACTGTGCCGACTAAGCAAACCGAGCCCATCGATCTTGTGGCTTCATTACGCAAGACAATGGCTCGTGAATTCTATGAGCCGCCCAATTTAGATACAGAGTTATCGAAATTGAACGAATTACGGAAATCAGTGGCTTGCCCAATTAAAGGTGGGAATGGCACTGAAAATGGCACAAACCCGGATTTTAGATCCGGTGGTAGTAAACCAGCCACGAGTACCGCCTTGAACCAAATTTCGTCCATGAAAGAGTACTATATGCAGTTAGATGCACTCCGTGTTAAGATGCCTCCAAACGCAGAGGAATTCGCATGGTGGTGCCTATTTAGGGAACCAGGTCAGGAACAGCCAATAAGACAGCGAAGTCTGCTTTGGGAACAGTGTAATACCCTTTTCAATATTGCTGCATTCTACTCTCAATTGGCTGCTGTGCAGTCTCGCTACTCACCCGAAGGTTTAAAACGTGCGAGCGTCTATTTTCAGTATTCGGCCGGTTGCTTTAAACACCTCGATGATGTATTAACACCTCAACTGCATGTGATTCCGTTAGATTTAAGTTCCAATTCATTGTCAGCGTTAACCTACCTATGTTTGGCATCTGCTCAAGAGATTGTATGGCTTAAAGCTATAACAGATAACCTTAAAGATACTGTGGTCTCTCGATTGGCGATGCAAGTCGCTAAATTCTATAGTGATTCGCTTGCGTTTCAGACATCTTCTGAATTTAGCCAAGCTTCTTTCCAATTTCCGAGGGATTGGAAAGTTTTTTGCCGAATTAAGACCGCACATTTTAGAGGAAGTGCATTCTACCGCTTAGCTGTCCACGCAGCAAACCAGAATAGGTATGGCGAAGCGATTGCGTATCTCCGGAGAGCTAATGAGATAACACAGTCTGCGACAAATTTGAAATGCCCAGGACAGGCTGTTGATGACCTTGTGAAACTGCGCAAAGTTGTTGCTGAAGATTTGCGTAAATCTACCAGAGAAAATGATTTGATATATCTACAAGAAATCCCTGATCAAGTGCCTGACCCCGCATGTGCAACACTGGTTAAACCTTTGATAGAGTCGGATCTATCACGTCCTTTGGATGCTTTCAATGGAAACGGTGTTAAAGCTCTCTTTGCTAACTTGATTCCTATTCATGTTATTGAATTGGCTGCGTCTTTCAAAGAGCGGTCACTAAACTACGTGGCACTTAACTTTGACCAGCCAATTGAAAAACTCAACAACCAAATCGATAGCTTTATTACCGATTTGCATTTAGATACGCAACTAGATTCAGTCTTGCGTCCTCAGCAAGTCCCAAATTCCATTGTTCAATATCAACACTCCATACAGGAAATGGGTGGGATGGCCCACCTTGATGACCTATTGGGTGACCTGGGCGTACTCCGCCTTAGAACTAGAAATCGGTTAGATGACGCTTGGGATCTTCTTAATGGTGCCATTGAACGTGACGATTCGCTGCGCAGTATCTACGGTCAAAGAAGGTGGACTCTTCGTCGAATACCCGATGAATCTACCGATATTCGTGAGCAACTCACGGAAAGTGAAGGTTATTTGGAGGTGTCAGAGTCCGGTGATAATATCATCCATGAGAAAGTCGGTCAACTCAGAGAATACGTTCACGTTTTTGACTCTGAACAAATCCTTGAACAATTCATACCTAAATCTGACATCCTGGAATTGAACCCATCGATCAATTCACAGATTGTTGGTTTGAAAGAATTGGTTAGCAGGTTGGAGTCTTTGAAACCAGAGAGGGCTACTTTCTTACAGAATGTTCATGCCAAGTATCATTCTGTGAACCTATTAGAACAAGTCTTGGCCAAGTATAAGACGCTTTCTAAGACCAGTGAACGGCCTTTGGATGAATCTGAATACGAACGTATCTTGGAAGATGATAAGGCTCGGTTTTCGGATGAAATTGCATACATTCCAAAGACCAAGAACGATCAGGATACACAGATGGCCACAATTAAGAAGCAAACTGTTGGATTCCTTGCCGCTAGACGGCAGTTCAAAGTGTCTCCGGAACGTGAGCAGGCACTGGAAGTTTTGAGTAAGACGTACCATGGGTACTGTGAAGTGCTGGGTAATATCAAGCAAGGATTGGAATTCTACAACAACTTGCTGGCCAACATTGAAGAGACACGCTCCGAACTCGACACCTATTTAGAGAAAAGAGAACGTGCAGCGGTGGCGTTGCAGTTCAAGCTTGACGAAGCTGATTTATAGAATTTAATGTTCAAAACTTTACTATATGGATACATTACGTCTTTAACGGAACTAGTATATGCACTTCTCAAACGGAGGAGTGAGTCTGATTAGGTTATCTTCTCGATATATGATTGCGACCATGAGATGATGGCTTCGAAACGGGAGTAGCTGAGTCCAGTGAGAGCTTTGAACTTCTCTATGATTATGTTTTCGAGGTCCGTGGTGAGAGTAGGTTTGTTGGTTGAACATTTTACGGAGCTGGAACTTGAGCTGGAACTGTCTTGACTTGAATCCGAGGTTGAGCTAGCAGCCGAACTTGAGCTTGAGCTTGAGCTTGCAGTCGAGTCCGAGTCGGATTCCTCCGTGTCCTCTGAATCCTCCGCCATCTCTGGACTCGATGGAACAGAGTCACTCAGCTGCTTTTCGTACAGTCTATCGTAAACGGATTGCAGATGATCAAGATACGGTTTCCAACCGTTGTTCTTGGCATCTCGTATTTTGAACACTTCGTTCAGTCTATTAGCAGATAATTCTTGTTGAATTGACCTTTTTTTATTTGTCGACCTGTTCTCGTTAGAGATAGTCTTCATTTGATACCTTAGAAACAGGTTTAGAACTTGATCTATTGTGTCGTTGTCCCAGTCCACTAGATCGTCAAATGTAGAATGCAGTTGAACTTCTCCAAAGATAGAAATCGGATCCACATCCGCGTTCAATCCTTTGAATTTGTTCTCTTGGAACAATTTGACCCACTTCTCGTACTGTGATTGATGAGATTCGAAATAGATCCTTGATGCAATCAGTATCAACCCCATGACTTTCAATTCAGGATGAATATCACCATCTGTTGATACCTGTTCCTTCTGCAGCAACCTGTCAACGAAAACTGCTACCTCTATAGGTAAATACAGTTGTAGCACTATACGGATCAACAATGGCATGTAGTTACAGTAAAGGTCCTCGGTAAGTTTCTGTTCCATAACCTTGTCGTATAACACCATCGGATATTGGCATCGCATTGACGGACGTGTTGCATATGGGATCGGTTTCAGCACATTCTCCGGGAGTTGGATTTCTGGTTTATTGCATGGAATCACCTCCAAGTTGCACAATCCAATGAAATCTGTCAAGTATACAGGAGCACGCACCCTCAACAACGATAAGTAGCTCACTGTTAGAACATCAACAATCCCAACTCGCTTACCATCTTTCTGAACTAACAACTCAACCCAATATCTCTTGGTCACTTGCACAAACTCCTCCCCCAATCTATATTTCTCTTTCAATATACTACATTGAAGAGATAGTATGATCTGAAATGCATACGTCATCTGTCTCTCCAATTCTCGTCCATACAAATGAGTGGACGCATCATTCTGCATCTCCATAATCCGATGTGCACGGTCGGTTCTCCTCGTTAATCCTGCAACGTTCGACAGTCTGGCTGTCGAGTTACCTGCACCCATGGAGTTGAAAGCCATTTCCTCATCATCGATCAGTTGTGCATGATCATTGACGTGACCAAACTCACATACCATGTAACCACCCCGTTCGATCCATAGTCGTGATTGGCAGTTGTCTACACCACATACTTCACCTCTTCTATAGACCGAGCTCATTTCCGAGGAAGAAGACTGTGATCCTTAATGGGAAGAGATTCTAAGTTTGATCTGCCCCAAAATTTCTAAATTTTATTTCTGTCCTTTAGATAACACTCGTTTCTTCCATTATGAGGAAGAAAGTGGGTTCGAATGGTCCCAATGAAGGTCAAAATGAGGATTCTGACGTTGAATTGGACACATCCAGTGCTCTGTGGAATAGACAAGAGCAATTCACTGGAATAATGAGGAAGTATTGGAATTCTAGGCATAGATTGTTCAGCAAGTACGATAAAGGGATCCTTTTGACAGAAGAACTGTGGTACAGTGTCACTCCAGAAAAGATGGCTATACTTATGGCTAAAATAGCATCTGAAGTTTCGCATGGGAAGGTTTTGGACTTGTTCTGTGGCGGTGGTGGTAATACTATCCAATTGTTGAAGTATTTCGATAAAGTGTTTGCTATTGACAGTAATCCTGTGCATCTGCAGTGTACATTGAACAATTCGATGGTTTACTACGATCCAGTGTTTATAACCGAACATTTGAAGATGATCGAATGCATTTGGGGTGACGATACGGACCCTAACACTGTGAATACAATGGAATACTTGAAATCTGAAAAGATCGATCTGGTATTTGGGTCTCCTCCTTGGGGTGGACCTGCATACCTTCAACAAGAAATCTATGATGTTAATCAATTGCAACCGTACGGGTTGAAGCAGCTGTTGCTCAGTATACTACCGTTGAGCAGTCAAATAATGCTATTTCTACCAAGGAATTCTAACATTGCACAGATAGAGAATATTTCCGAGGAATTGTTTGGTGATAGAGGTGCGTGCAGGATAATCAATATCCTTCAGTATGGACGTGACAAGGGGTTGTTATGTTGTTGGGGTGATGGTATGAAGCAAATTGATTTAACGTACTTGAAAGCGAAAGCTCGGAGGTAGATATGTGAGGTCTATCGACTCGGACTTTAATTTTCAGACTTATTCACCTGTTTCTTCCCCACAAAAAACTCACTCCTCCTCAAGATACGTCAACACTTTACAATGTCAACATTGAAACCTATTAGAATGATCATGGTTGGAGCCCCCGGTTCTGGTAAAGGTACCATCACGGGTCGACTTTTGAAGAAAGTCAGTCAATTGACGGCTATTTCGACTGGAGATTTACTCAGGAAAGAAATCAACGCCAAGTCCGAGATAGGTTTGAAAGCTCAAGACTACGTTAAGAAAGGAGCACTGTTACCTGACAAGTTCATGGCAGATCTCGTCACTAACGAATTGGGCAAAAGAGGTTTTTTAAACTCGGAGGCTTCGTTCCTTCTGGACGGTTTCCCTCGTACCAAGAATCAGGCCGTTGAGTTGGCTCAGGCGGTCAACCCTCAAGGAGCCAGTATGAATTTAGCCATTGAACTGGATGTCCCCAATGAGGTGATTGCTGGACGAATTGCCGATAGATGGATCCATCCAGCATCTGGAAGAACTTACAATCTCTCGTACAATCCACCTAAAGTTGCTGGTAAAGACGATATTACTGGTGAACCTCTCGCCAAGCGTCCTGATGACGACTACGATACAGTGATGGTGCGACTCGCTAAATATGATGAGACCGTCGGACCATTGAAAGAGTTCTACAAGAACTTGGGCATCTTACGAACTGTCTCTGGTAAGACTTCTGATGAGATTGCCCCAAAGGTTATTGACCTGGTCACATCCACCTTCAAGTAGGGTTGAACTAAATTTACCTCGCTTCCTCCCCTCCCCGATATTTAACTTTTAACTTTTCCAAGACAACTTGCTTTTTCCTTGTAGTTACCTTCTATACGATGCTTTGCAACCGATTGGGGCTATTTGTGACCAAGGTTTCTATGCCTGGTAGATCGTTGCTGCGACCCATGGTGTTCAGATCGTTTGGCACCGCTCGGTCTTCAAAACAGTTATCTCCGAGAGCCTCCAATTGGAAATCTCTCGCATCATCAACTTGGGGGTTGACTAGAGCTGGGGAAACCTCTACCCAGTGGCAAGGGATTCGGTTCCAATCGACTGTAACGAAAAAGAATGACACATCTGATGCAAACAAGAAGAATGAAAAGAAGACATTTTCAGAGGTTGTTGAACTGTTGAAGCTCACCAAACCTGAATTGCCCACATTGAGTATGGCTATCATTCTTCTCTGTATCTCGTCCGCGGTCAGTATGTTGTTCCCAGTGATTATGGGTAAGATCATTGATACTGCAAAGGAATCTGAGTCGGGTGATTCGGCTCCTCCGCCGGAAACTACCCTTTGGGGTATACCAATGCCAGAAACTGTTCGTATAATGACTTATGATGTGCCAATTGCTACATTCTATGGCGCCATTGTATTAATATTTGCTGGTGGTGCAGCTGCCAACTTTGGACGGATCGTCTTGCTGCGTAAAGTCGGTGAAAGAATCATGATGAACCTTAGAGTTAACATCTTGCGTAAGATCTTCTTTCAAGATGCCAAATTCTGGGATTACCATAAATCCGGTGACCTTATATCACGGTTAGTGAATGACTCTACCATCGTGTCAAGATCAATTACACAGAACGTTTCGGATGGATTGAGATCTCTGATTTCAGGTTTCGTCGGTATGTCCATGATGATCATGATCTCTGCTAAACTGACTGCTTACATGCTCCTGGTCTTCCCAGTCTTGATCTTTATTGCTCTCGTGTTTGGACGTAAAGTTAAAAACGTCTCTAGACAGATCCAGCAGCAACTTGGTTCGCTCACTAAAGTGTCTGAAGAACAGTTTTCTTTAGTTAGAACCATTCGGACTTTTAACAATGAAGAGTACGAAGTGAAAAAGTTTGGTACCGAAGTGAAGAAGCTCTATGATCTATCTATCTTTGAAGGTAAGCTCAACGGTGTGTTCTATGGTAGCAATGGATTTGTGGGAAATACTTTCCTGTTGTTCATGCTCACCATGGGAACTTATATGGTCAGGCAAGGTGACCTCACGTTAGGTGAATTGTCCTCGTATCTCATGTACACGATCTATGCTGCTTCGAGTGTCTACTCGTTATCAAACTTTTATTCTGAATTAATGAAGGGAGTTGGTGCCTCCGGACGTGTCTTTGATTTGTTGCATTTGAAAGCTTCGATTGACCCTAATACTGGTAAAGAAGAGAATGTTGATGGTGATATCAAGTTCTCCGATGTTGATTTTGTGTACCCAACTAGACCTAACCATCCAGTGTTCAACAAATTGAACCTGACCGTCAAGAAAGGAGACCATGTGTGTTTTGTTGGTCCTAGTGGTTGTGGTAAGAGTAGTGTGGCTCAATTACTTTTGAGAGCATACGCTCCTCTTGCTGGTAATATCACGTCGAACGATATAAGTATCTCAGAAGTGATGCTGACCAACTATAGACATCAGGTCAGTGTGGTGGAGCAAGAACCAAAACTATTTTCGGGAACTATTCGGTCGAACATTGTGTATGGACGCAGGGATGCTCCACAGGAAGATGTTGATAGAGTGGCCCGCCTTGCCTACTGCGATGGGTTCATTAACAGTTTCCCTGATGGTATGGAAACTGTGATCGGATCTAAAGGTGCACAATTGAGTGGAGGTCAAAAACAGAGAATTGCCCTTGCTCGTGCACTCTTGCTCGGTGCTAAAGTCACTCCTGAAGTTCAGAAAGAGCTTGCAAAAGAGGATGTGTTTGATGCTGAAGCAGCAGACCAAGTTCTTCTGGGTCCAAGTATCTTGATCTTGGACGAGGCAACGTCTGCTTTGGATGCACACTCGGAGGAAGCTATTCAAAAGACATTGCAATTGCGTGAACGGGCTGGCCTCACTACTATATCGATTGCGCATCGTCTGAGTACCATTCAGATGAGTAATAAGATCGTTGTGTTCAGTGGTAAAGGTGAGATCCTCGAGCAGGGAAGTTATGATAACTTGATCTCGGACTCTGGCTCGGCCTTGACCCAACTGTTACAGAAAAGTCCTGTTCCAGGTGATACCGAGGCAGATTTGACCGAACGCGAGAAAGAGGAGGAGCAGGATGAAGAGCAAGAAGAAGTGAGAGAGGGAACGACCCCTACTAACACGACAAACTAGTCCTGTATATAGATTTGTAGAAATTACATTACATTTAAATTACCTATGCGAGTCGCTGCTATCGACAATATTCCAAACACAGAACTTGTCACCACTAACAAGCAGAGCAGTATCGTTGCAACCATCCTGAACAAACGAGTGTTGGTTGGCAGTGCCATAACTGAGATTTGCATCCTTGACTCCATACAGAAAGACGCCGAACCACGGAAGATTGAGTGTCAGCAACGTTTGGATGGCAGTTAAACTAGTAGTTGTATCTATTAAACCTCCTCCAAGAGACACTCTTGAAATGGTGGATTCTTCTGTTGCATCCAACGTGGTAGGATAGTTGGAAATGTATCTATCAGTTTTATCGAACGGGGAGATCTGAGGTCCCGAGACTGATGCATATGTGAGCCATTCTAAAGTCTCTTGCAACCATGTTTCATCATTGGTAACATCTAATTGAGGCACTCTACAAGGTCCAAGTTGATACTTCTTAGCTTTAGACTCAATCTTCTTTGGTGAAAGTTCTTGCAATTGATCGACGGCATCGGTACTGATATAATAGTTAGAACTCTCTTCTTTGGTTTTCTCAGAGTACCAGAACAGCCTCGTTGTATTTTTATCATTGGCATCGAAATGTCTTTTCAGTCCAATCAGAGGAATGCGGACGTTATACATGCGAGCATGCAAGTTCTTATTCCCCTTGGTCATTGGAGTCAGGCTTCCCTTAAAGCCCGACTGTTTATAGGTTTCCGCAGTAAGACGCAGACTCAACAGACCGTTAGCAATGCAAACAGTGTTCGAATGAGACACATCTTTGTTCAATGATACCAATCTGATCTTTTCTATGCTTGTATTATCGAGCTTTAATATGAATGAAAGGAGCCGATGCAGAGAGAGAGAAATTGTATATCCAGTCAATGTTAGGGAGTTGAGCTGTTCTATAGAGGTTGCAGGGAAGACCAGATCGAGTCTATTCACAAAATTGTGAGCGGCAACTTCCTCTGCTATTATGACTTGGCCATCGTCTAGTTTCCCTAGCTGTACGTGGCAATGGGATGCCATTTGGAGGAAAAGGAGAGAAGAAGTGAGTGGTGTCTAGAGGAGAGAAATTAAATCGATAAAATATTTCCTAATGGGGGAAGGGACTTGCCAAGGCATTAGGATATCAACGAGGACTCTTCTAGTGAGGTGGGTAGGTGGTACAGTGAATGTTTGCAAGGATTGGATGGAACTCGGAAGTGTTTTATGGATTGATGGGATTGTTCATCTTGGATTTCGTCAAACATCGCCGATCTTCCCGTTCATGCTGACCATGTGATCTTACATAATCTGAAATATACTATCGGTAAAGTACCGCCTGAGATGGTAGGTAGTTAAACTGAACAGTTCACTGTAAAGATCCAAAAAGCAAAAATCAAACCCCTCTCTAACTTACCTCTCTTAAGTCTTTCTCAATCAACACACACACCTACTATATATCACACTACTCGATTCCCTTTCTTCCTCCCCTGGTACCCCACGAATGTACCCCACGGTCAGTTAAAATCCCTCTCTGACTCCACACCAACCTGGGCATTGGGTTCCACACTCAGAATTCCCCCTACTAAAAGAAAAAAAAAATTTGACTCATCCCGCCCTCCCCCAGGCATTTTTAGTCCCGTCAACGCATCTATCTTCTTTCAAACTTGAACAATGGTATATCCGGTTGTAACGGAGGATGAGAATCCATTTCAACGGATTGTGTCGGGACAGACGATTGTGGAGATCCCGGAGTTCGAATTGGAGTCTGGTGATATAATTACAAACGTACCTGTTGCTTATAAGACATGGGGAAAGTTAAACGATAAGGGAACCAATTGTATGCTTATAACACATGCACTGACTGGATCAGCGGATGTTGCCGATTGGTGGGGGCCGTTGCTAGGTAAAGACAAGGCTTTTGATCCAACCAAGTTCTTCATTGTCTGTTTAAACTCTTTAGGATCTCCATATGGATCTGCCAGTCCTGTTACTATGGATTCCGAGTATGGCGAAAGGTATGGACCAGAGTTCCCACTTTGTACTATAAGAGACGATGTTACGATACACAGAAAGGTTCTCGATTCGCTTGGTGTCAAACAGGTTGCCATATGTATCGGAGGATCTATGGGTGGTATGTTAACGTTGGAATGGTTGTTCCAAGACAATGGTGAATATGTTCGCCATGCTGTTGCTCTAGCAACTTCTGCCCGCCATTCTGCCTGGTGTATCTCATGGGGTGAAGCACAGCGTCAATGTATCTATTCGGATCCTAAGTATGACGATGGTTATTACCCTTTGGATGATCCTCCTGTGGCAGGTTTAGGTGCCGCTAGAATGTCTGCACTGCTCACTTATAGATCTAGAAATTCTTTCGAATCGAGATTCGGTAGAGAAGCACCGACTGCACGTCAAAAGTTGAAAAGTACTCTAGGTTCAACGACATCTCCAAACTTGGGAGCTACTAAGGAATCTCATGATAATCACTCAGATTCTGCAATTGATGAGTCTACTGCAAGCAATACTGCTCCCGAAGAATCGACGGCATCACTGCCAACTAACACAGCTACTCCAATTCGTGAGGAGAATTGGGCCATTCACAATGAAGGTGCCAATAGGAAGAAATCTTTTGAATCTTATCATACCTCTGACCGGATCAGTCGTACAAATTCAATTGATAGCATGAGTACAGATATAACCACTGCCTCTTCCACAACCACCAACAATCGTCGTCGCAGAGTTCCTAGACACTACTTTTCAGCTCAGTCATATTTGCGCTACCAGGCTCAGAAATTTGTCGGCCGTTTCGATGCAAATTGTTACATTGCAATCACTAGAAAGTTGGACACTCATGATGTTGGTAGAGATCGTCCTGAGTACGATAATGATACTGCAAAGGCATTGCAAAGTAGAAAACAACCGACTTTGGTCATTGGAATCCAATCTGATGCTCTCTTCACACTGAGTGAACAGATCTTTATTGCAAAGAACATTCCAAACTCACAGATTAAAAGGATTGACTCTCCTGAAGGCCACGATGCATTCTTGCTCGAATTCGATGCCATCAACAAACTTATCCTGGATTTCGAACATAAGTACTTGCCTGATATTCTTGCAAGTGAAAGTCTTTGTGAATATGATATTCATGAAGGCCAGAAGGAAAGTGTCTTTGGTGAACAAGAAGATGTTGCTAACTGGTAAGTAACTTTCCATCGCCTTATACATACAATAAAGTCAAATTGTTATATAGATCTAAAAACTGAATTAACAGGATATTTATCCCAAGATTATTATATTATACCATAATGTAAGACGCATCACTCTCTGACCGTGTCTTCTCTATATCAGAAGTATCATTGGAACTTTGCGACCCATTATATTCATCAATGTCTTCCGGTTCATGGTCACCCAAGGACTCATTGCTATCAACGGAATCCTTCCACGTCTCTGCCTTTTTCACGGATAAACTCTTTGCGTACTTCATTTCCGCAAATATGTCTTCAATGGCAGTTCTCACACCATTCTCTTGACGGATTTTACGTCCAATATCCTGTGCTTTAGACCGCATCCTTGTATTTGTAGTCACTTCTTTCAATGCAGTGGCCAAACTCGATGCAGTCAGTTTTTTCAATGCCACCCCACATCCTAAATCTTCCACACGTGAAGCGTAGAACTTCTGGTCTCCGAAAAATGGTTTCACTACAGTAGGCAGACCTGCCCTTAACGATGCACCTGTGGTTCCTGAACCTCCATGATGAACAGCTGCATCCAATTGTGGGAAAAGCCAAGTATGTGGCACAGATCCGGCTGAATAGATCTCTGGTGGGAAAGTAACTTTTTCTGTCTCTTCAGACAACCTGTCTGCCCAACCTTTGTTAAGAATACAACGAACACCTGCTTTCAAAACAGCCTTCACAACGGCACACGAAAGTTCGTATGGTTTATCAACCACAATCGATCCGAATCCAATATACACAATCTTAACCTTGTCATCTTTGGCCTTTTTAATGAAATCCGTCAATTCCTTTGGTGGATCATATGAAGGTTCTTCCAAAGTCCAGTATCCGGTTACTTTAACCCACTCAGGGAAATCCACTGGGATTGGGAACACTTCGGGTGAAATGTTGTAGAGGAATGGAACTTTATATTGATCCAATTGTTTGAAATTTGTTGCAGGAATCCCCAGTGTGTTCACTCTCCATCTATTCACTTGACCACTCACAAACTGCCAGTATGCACTTTCAAATGCCACATGTGTCATATAGTTGTATGAGCCACCAAGTTTTTGGTCTGGAACCATGAACGCATTAGGGTATGCACGAGTGCGTGACCATGGCATAGTAAATGCACGGAAGTAAGGGATCTGCAGTTTCTCTGCAATGTGGATTCCTGCGATTGAAGAAGGTGATTCCACTAAAACATCAGCATCTTTGCAACCATTCCAAGATGTCATCAAAAGATCGTCGATCCATGAAGTAAATTGACTTCTTGCATCTTGTAACCATGAATAGCTAATAGAACCGTGAGAAACCATCAGATTCATCAGTGCCGATGGATCTCCTGCGAGATCGTTGAACTTAAGTCCATGACTTTCGACAAACGATCTAAACTCGGCATGACTAACAATTGTCGCTGTATGACCCAATTTCTTCAGTTTCAGCCCTAAGGCAATGTACGGTTGCACGTCACCACGGGATCCAATTGTGAGGAAATAGAAGTTCAATGGTTTTGTTGGTTCTAAAATCTCTTTAGTCACTTCATCGTTGGTTTCCATGATAACGGGGACATCAACACCGAGCCTTTCCTCGATGAGTTGCAATTTGTCAGATGTCAACGTACTAAGTTTATCATCTGTGGTATCTGATCCCCCATCGCTTGATACACCTCTATGGATTTCATCTAATCCACGGAGTAATTGACATTGTGTATCATCACGAGCCTCGGCAGTAACAAATTCAAAGAATAATTCCTCATGGCCATGTACAACCACAACTAATCCAGAGAATCCCAGCCTGAAACCATTCTCTTTAGAAGCATTTTCCACATCTTCCAATGGTAATATCATTGTGATACCATAACCCAAAGTGCATTGGAAACAGATATGTTTGCTTCCGATATATAAATGACCATAGCTTGGCACTCCTCTCACTAGGTAACAGTGGTACCTTGCAACCAGATATTCTGAATCATCAAGAGAGAATATACGACGGAATTCTTCCTGCTTCTTCTTGCGGGTTTGTTCGTCTGCTACCCAGTATGGATCACCGTTAGCTGTGGTGTAATGGAAGATGATCTTGGAAGAAAATGGTGACGCAATAGACCCCAACGCCTTTGTTGCCTTTCTGACGGATGATGGTAGAGAATGTCCCGCTGTAGGAAGTTGGTCGGATGACGAATTACTAGAAGATTCAGATGATGAAGCCTTGAGGTCCTTTTTCGACTCAGAAACGATCTCTAATAGCTCTGTGTTGGCTTTTTCACCTTGATGTAAGAATAGGAAGTAATAATCATCCATTGCATAAGAATGAGAACCTTCCATTGCTTTCACTCTGATTACTTCAGCTTCTCCTGTCACTGACAATAACTCAACATCAATGATGGTATCTGCTGGAATGCTAATTGCAACATTAGAGCCTCCATTTTGGGCTCTGAAGATGGCTTTCTTAAGGGCGCTAATCCAATGACGGGCAGAGATAGCTGAATCTGCTTGGAACCAATACGTTTTCTTACTGGTGACCACTTTGAACCACGTCCTCTTTGTATCGTTGTTAACCTCATTGTGATGGTAGATTTCTGCTCTTAACATTGAGGATACTTGCAATACCAACTCTGGGAAGTACAAATCTGTTGAAGAATTGTACACGAAAAGCGCATTTTCTCTAAGCACGATCCATTTCCTGTGCATTCCAGTCTTCCCCTTGATGCCAACAATGCCTGATTTCAGTTCTTTGCCTTTCTTTCTTGGCAATTTCGCCCGGAAGTCAGCCGTCTTCGGAGTTATATATATGATTCCTTGAACAAGAATATCAGAGATCAACCAGCATGAATAGCAACTGATAAGCTTGGTATCTTCCGGCAATCCAAACTCTTTAGGGTCCCAGGTAGCTGTAATCCGCTTCTCCATCTCTAAATCACTCTTGGATTGAAAAGTTGGTTGTTTTAACTCGCTGCTTGCATTCAATCCAGATTGTACTTGCTCTGTCTCCGAATGAGAAACATACTCTTCATCGTTGATCTCATCTTCTTCTTCCTCGTCAAACACAGGATCCATATTTCCCATCACATTGAACCCAGCATACACCGAAGATGCAGCAAATATTCCAGCAAGGCTTTTTGAAGTACCATTGATGGGCTCTTCATCATCATCTTCATCCTCAAAAGTCTGAGATAGAAGATCCGATGAGGATTTGGCTGGATTGGTTCTTGCTAACGAGTGTGATAACGATGACAATGCATTCCGTGGCAATGATAAGATCTTTTGTGTCTTTGATCCGCTGTGCTGTTCCGCTTTTCTCTGTTGTGCTTGAGATCTTTGC
The DNA here is from genome assembly GCA_030574155.1 of Xiuguozyma insectalens. Taxonomy (NCBI): domain Eukaryota; kingdom Fungi; phylum Ascomycota; class Pichiomycetes; order Pichiales; family Pichiaceae; genus Xiuguozyma; species Xiuguozyma insectalens. The sequence continues at coordinate 289,540 of JAJMEL010000009.1, read as the reverse complement.
AGATCAACACCGGCTTGAAGCACAGAAGCCACTGATGCACGTTTCTCACCTGTTGTCTCTGATATCTTCTGATCGGTAGACGTTGACGACTCTATAGGGATATCATTGGCATCAGGCAATCCAGTAGTTTGTTCCTTTGTTTGTTTGTTCTCCTTGGAGCTCGTTAAATTAGCCATGATCCTCTAATGCAAGGAAGAAGGGCTGTTATCTATAAAAGTTAAACATTTTATTGTTAATAAAATTGGTGAGGGCATGGGTTGCAGCGCAAAGATATGTGGGCTATGTGGTCCAAAGACCCGCTTTTTTAATATTCATCATGGGTCCAGCTTCGGGTCTGTACCAGCCATCAGGAACCGTTTCTGATCGTTGATCTCATGTAACACTTCTAAAAGGCCACGTTCTTCATTGCCGCAGAAAAGGAAACCTATCAAACCATCTATAACACCAGACACGGCGATAAGAACTCCAAAGATATAGACTATAATGGAAGACCAAGTCTGAGCATTCGATGCAAACAGGATTCCTGGAATCAATGCAATGACGATAATCAGAGATACAACGGCATGTAGGTATCTCCAGAAACGTTGCGATTTGTTGGTTGTGTCGAGATAGGATTGAACCAATTGGGAAGTTTCTTGATAGATGTCGAGTAAAGTAGATTTTGGAGTAGTGATAACCTTCCGTTTCTTGACCGCTTTGAAAGTGGCAGTGTATGCAAAATGATCTGAGAACGATCCGATCCCAGGAATGGAACCTGTGAAATCGACTCCTGCATCTATCGGTTCAAGCCAACCTCCGCCTAAAAGCATATAATCTAATCTAGCAGCGTCAATTGGTTTGCAAATTTGACGATAAGTATTCAATAGAGAGTCACAGGTGGTGGCAGCGTACTTCAACTGATCTTCCGGTGACATTCTAGCGAGTTCGATAGGGTTTGTAGTACCATGAAGTAGTTCCCAGGAATCTTCAAGTTGGCCCTGTCCAATTAAGATTTGATGTGATAATTCACCTGGACGACAGTTCATATCACCAACAACAATGGCAGCAATTCCACTATTTGTCAAATTTGTAACAACGTTGGCGAGATCCCAAGCCTGAGACACTCGATGGCATGTATAAGCAGCGTCTCCAGTCTTGGCATAAGGTGCATGCATATGGGTATTAATGAAAGCAACTGGAGGCGAATTAAGACATGGTGGGTCGATTATAGTGACAGATGCAGACTTTCCAACATACCAATCTCCTCTATGAAATGCAGAAGGTCGACCGTTGACAGGGAATCTATAAATGTATGACTTACGGATCGGGTACCGAGATAAGATGGCCAAGCCTGGACCTGTAATCATACCAGAGTAGAACTTCCTCATGTAAGGGTATTTGTCTTTACACACTTTCTTGAAATACTCCCAGTCATCCTCTACCCAAAGCTCTTGTAGTGCCACTATATCATAGTCGGTGTCATCGGACGCCAGCCGATCTGCTATAGCGTGGAGACGAACGAGTCTATTCTTTGACACGAACTTCAACCCCCATGTGTTGAAAGTGAGCACCTTAAATGTAGGTGAGCACATCGGTGACATTGGTGAAGCGATCGCTGTAGGATCATCCGATGTTAATGGTGTTACAGAAGTCATTGTGATCTGTGCACGGAGATACAAACATATTTTTAGGTCTGGGGACATTGGGGGTTATTTATACGGGAGTGCTGAAAGATTGTTATTTCCTAATTGGGAAGATCCGGTTTTTAGGGACTTAGAGAGTGTTATCACTGAGACCTCAATGGAAGCAAAACCAGCTCTGTATGATAAACCATAGAGGTTTCCATGTCCGTGCTGTGTGGATACTAATCAACTATAACTATAATTATGTATTAGTGGTATGCATGCGGGGAACATGATTGGCAAATACATAACGAGAACTGCAGCCAATGGTTCTTCATGCTTTGAACTGGTCATCGTTCAATTGTAAGTCATCGTTCAATTGTAATAATGAGAGCGTAGTTTAATTGGTATATACTTTATTATATTGGATAGCGTACATCATCAATTCAAGTGTCTATATTACTTGGCATCTGGAAGTGATGCCAAGATATGGGTATGAGGGTGGTTAGAGAAGGGGAACGTTGGATCACTCTTCAGTGACGACTTCAGGTTTATGGTTTTCCTTCTTATCAGGTTCCGTGGTTTGCGATTGTTCCGAAGGGAATCGATAACCCTGTTGTGGTTGATATGGCGGTGGGTAATAGTACTGTGCAGATTGGTACCTGACACCTCTAACAGGCGAACCTTGCTGCTGTTGCTGCTGTTGGCCTCGATATAGGTATGTCGTTTGTCCAAGCGCGGGTCCAAGCGCGGGACTTTGAAGCGAATTGACTGACCGGTTGCGTTTATGTGCGGTTGAAGATAGACTTGCACTGTGCGAATGTCCCTGGTCTGCGGGTGGTGAAGTGCCTGATACTTTCCTCTTTCCAGGAGTTCTCATTGTAATGTCTACTTCATCTGTGTCTTCCTCTTGAATTCGAAGTTCACTAGGAGCTCTGGAATGAATTGGAGATTCTGGTTGTCCCATGCCGATAGGTGATCCACCGGGCCCGGGTCCTGACCAGTGATGGAATTGATAGTGTTGTTGTTGAGGTAGATTGACTTTCCACACCGATGTGGCACCTCCAACGGAATTTCCTGGCATCGTCCGCGAATGTTGATGCATAGCAGAATGTTTCAATGAAGTAGAACGTCTAATAGGGCTGGTACCTGGCATTGGTCCTCTCATCGGACTCGAATTCATAGGCAGTAGAGTAGGACCTGGCGCAGCTGTTGGTCCAGTAGCCGGACCGGGCCCTCTCTGTGATTGTATTGACCCAATTGAGCCAGGACTACGCATCGGAGTCCGTTGTATGCTTTGTATCGGCATTCGCGCCAACCCTTGCTGCTGGTGCGGTTGCTGCTGTGGGAGCCTGGAACTTGTTGATTGTTGCGGCTGTTGTCCTAGCATCTGTGGTATCAATTCCGGTGGAATACCCATTGACTCTGCGCGATTCAATACTTCCAACACTGCCAAAGTGTTTCGCTCTTTCAACTCTTCTACGGCCTTCTTCTCCTGTTCTGTCTTCAACTCCATCATCGCTTTCAATGTTGCATCACTATATGGCCACGATTTAAGTTCCACCCCCAGCAGGCTAGAAACGGCGGCAACGGCCAGCTCTTCGCCGCCATCCTCATCCATGCTGGTACTGGGATTCATTAGATCCTTCAGAGGTGGTTGCCTCTCCGGTGTGCTTCGAGCTTGAGGACTCTTAGGCATCCGGAATAAAGAAGGTACTTATATTAAAGAGGTTGAAATTTAATCTTTTTTAAGTAAGCGGGATTTATAGAGGGGGACAGGTTGAGCAATTTGAAGACGGGTATTAATTGAAGGTGGAGTTGGTCAGAGAGCAGTTGTGTGATCTGGTAGTACTCAATTTGGTCCTTTATGTGGAAACTTTGGGTTTTTGGTAGTTGTTTAGAACCGATTTGTCAAGATAATGTGACCCATCGCAATAAACTTGACTACATTTCCTAATTAGGAATAATTATTGAACGAGATGGCAGGAGGGGTAGGACCGTTAGAGGGAGAAAGGGCATGCGGTCAAATACATATAGTCGAATTAAGGTAGTGAGAGTGGTGGGTGATTGAAATGGCTGCATCTCTCCCATCCGACATCACATTTCATGCCGTGTCTTTGCTCTCCTTGCTCAGTTTGGCCGACTATGAAAATCCCTGTCCAAAAATGTACGTTAAAGAGATCTTGGCGAGGGGATATGCTAATAGGCTGTTTTTACCCTCCTACTGTCTCTAGAAAAGATGTTAGGCATATTTTCAATACCTCGGCCGTATAAACACCTTCATCCTCCCTGATACACCTCCTTTTCCACCGCATTCCTTACCTCCCTCATCTCAACCCTCTCACATGCACAGCCCTAATCCAAACTTTTCATCCCAAACTTTTCAACCTTTTATCCATCACTCGTTCTTCTTAACCATGGCGGAAATTATCGACGGAAAGAAGATCAGTACCAGTCTGAAGGCCGATCTCAAACAAGAGATTGTATCGTTACAGGCTCAGCATCCAGATTTCAAGCCAAAACTGGTTGTGGTCCAAGTCGGTGCACGTCCCGACTCCTCAGTCTACGTTCGTATGAAGCTTAAATCATGTGCAGAGATCGGTGTAGATGGTACGGCACTCAAATTCGATGCTGATATCACTGAGGAGAAGTTGTTGGCCGAATTGGATAAACTTAACAAAGATGATTCTGTTCACGGAGTCTTGGTCCAGTTACCATTGCCAGATCATATCAATGAGGAGAAGGCCACAAATGCTGTCGATCAAGTTAAAGATGTCGATGGATTCTCTGAATTAAACCTTGCTGCCATCTTCAAGAGACAAGGTAAGCCTGCACAGATCCCTTGTACTCCAAAGGGTATCCTTTATCTACTGGATCACGAACACGTTCCAATTTCTGGTAAATCGGCCGTTGTTTGTGGCCGTAGTGATATCGTTGGGTCACCTTTGGCAAAACTACTCGAAAAGAGAGGTGCAACCGTGACCATCGTTCACTCCAAGACTTCTCCAGAGCAAAAGAAGTACTTCTGTTCCAATGCTGACATCTTGGTGAGTGCCGTCGGTGTCGTCGACTTTATATTGCCAGAGCACGTGAAACCTGGTGCTACTGTGATCGATGTCGGTACCAATTATACCCCTGATTCTACCAAGAAATCCGGTAAAAGAATGGTTGGTGACGTTCAATTCGATACCGTCAAGCTGAAGGCAGGTAAGATCACCCCAGTTCCTGGTGGTGTTGGTCCAATGACCGTGGCTATGGTCATTGATAACTTACTGACTGCAGCCAAAAGACAATATGGATACTAACTCCAACCTCTTCATGTAATACTTCAACTGTATATTTCCTATTTCAATGCACTTCAACTGTCAATGAAACAACTTCATTCTATCTATATATATATATATTTCACTTCAAGTGTGCCGTGGCATTCTCGTACAGACTCTGCCAGACGTATGCCTCACTCAGCATCATCTCTATATCTTTCTCAGACCAGTCCCTAGTCTTTTCACTATCCTGCAAGAACATTATGATGTCTTGGAACTCCATGTTGAGAAGTTGTTCCGAAAACCGTCTAAGGAATGCACAGCAAACATAGACATGGAATGTACTAAACCCTGTTGGGAAGTCTGAGAGGTATGTATCCCACATACGTATCACTAATGGGAGACTGAACTCCCTCATCAACACACAATTCATCCATCTGAAAGCAAACTGAATAAAATCGAGTCCCTCTGATTTGAAATGTTCTGACAATGCCGGCTCGTCTCTTTTGACCAAATTCTCCAACTCTGTAATCTGTCGAATGATTCCTGGCTGCTCATGTATGTAATTATCCTGTATAGTATCCAACACCTTGGTGAGGCACCAATAGGTGTCAGCTTCGACTGAATTCATCAACTCTTTGGGAACGTTCTTTGGATCAAACTGATCAGGATCCGTGTTTGCCAAATAGTTCGATAAAAACACATGGAAAAACGGTGTTACCAGATCATTAATACCTTGAACATATCCTGAGGCTGGGTGTCTGATTGCCCATAGGTATAGAATGCGCTCTAATGATCTATGAGTCGAATCAAAGGAATACAGTTTGATAGTGGGGTTTGTCCTTGGGACATCGATGGTGATCTGATGCCATATAGCCTGATCCTTCGGACTTTGGAACAATTGTGTGATTCCCTTGATGTATTCTTTCCTCTTACGTGCCAAAACCGAGCCTCTAGTGGAACTGTTCACTGGAAGATACCCGATAAGTACTTGCCATACGATAGCACGAAGATTAGATGGTATACCACTCCACGACTGTTCTCTCAACCCAGACATCTCAAACGGCTGCCTCATCAACTCCTTCACAATCTTGTTGTACTTAATCTCATCACCTTCCAAGGGTTGCTGTGATGTCAAAATTGAAAATGGGTCCTCCATTCGTTCCCTCCAATCGGCTCGTAAAAATGGATAATCTAGGTCAGATGACACCAGTACTGGAGTGATCGTTGAACTTGCCGGCTTCTTCACTTCTGGCACTTTCATTGGTTCTGGTAATGGTATTTCTCCTTTATCTAAATTGCTGTCCTGTGTATCGTCCAAATCGGCGTTCCAATCGGCATCGTCGTCGATGATGTCTGTACGGCTCAGAGTCGATGAGTTTCTCTCCAATGGGACCTTAACTTTGGATGGATTTCGGTCCATGAGTGAATATGACGCTCCATACAGTCCTCCTGATGTACGTCCATGTGAACTGCTACGCTTGCTCTCATGAGAAGATCGTCCCAGCGACGTTATGGACTTCAAGAACGAACTATGAGATGCAACAGTTTCCGTACTTTGGAACGGGTCCTCATCGCCTTCTTCAGAGCTATCGAACACGAAATCGCTAGTGTGTTCGTTCTGTAGTTAGTATGTGTGTTCAATGTGGTTTGCAAGCCACCCTTCCTCTACTTACAGCTACCGCGTGGTGATATCCCTGATGAGGGCCTTTCTTCCACATGTTGTAAGAAAAAAGGTAAAGATTTGGGATTTGGATCAGAAATTAAATTGTAGGTAATCTGGGGAGATCTATATATAGAGTTGATACTGAGGTTACTGTGCATAGGGTTTAAGAGAGCTCCAGAGATCATGACTCTCACTGATACCATATGTGATTGTTCGTTCGCTGTATGGGACATACTTCAAGTTCTCTAGCACTTCCCCGAGTAAGATGGCCTTACCTGCAAGAATGGTGTGGCCAACCCCAGTGTAATTGGCATTGACGACATGGATGTGGAAATGGTAGAATGATGGCTGGTAATGAACGTAGAGCCTCAATCTATCTCTGGAGACTGCAGGATACTTCTTTGGGATCTCAATCAATAGACTCTCTTGGATCCTCTCAAGCCATGGTATATCGTCCTTGGTCAGTTCTCGGATGCTGGTCACTTCCCTATAAACGATGCACACTGCATAAAGAGATTCCATCGTGGTTCCGTCCCATTTCATGTCTGGCAATACAATATAGTCCTCATTCTTGAACACAACTCTTTCCTTCTCGGCCCCGTCGTAAAGAATGTTTCTAACCCACTTGATCCTGTCTCCAAGTTGAGTCTCTATGTATGGTTTCACCACTTTGGTGTACGCTTCAGGTGTCTCCACCACCATATGTATAGGATGTTTTGTATACTTGGCAATGTGTTGCTCCGATGCAGGATATATTAGGTTGATTTTGCCCTCGTTGGTAGTACCCCAGTGGTACACATCGTTGGATGCACTTGATTTGAGCCCATCTAATGAAGGTTCACCGTCGAAATGCGACTTCTCTCCTTGCAATATGGCTGGCTCGCCGTCAATTGTACCAAGAAATGCAATCTTTTTCGACTGTGAGTCTGAATCCAACTGTTCCGTCGCCTTAAACTTGGTAAGAAGTGATTCAAATGACATCTCTAGGAAGAAAGTAGTGGTTTATGAGAGGGAGATATTGAAGATCCTACTATCCTACTAGACCCTATATATCATTTTAGTCTATCGACGCGTCGCTTTCCTGTATTTGTGGCTGAGTTTTTTTTATGTGACCCCAGTGAGTGACACACGGACCCTCTAAGGATGCAATATTTTTAGAAGTGAGGCCTGTGCCAGATTTTAACGATTTGATAGTCATTTGCTTCTTTTCAATATCAATGTCTGATAAGAAGAAATTATATCATTTTGGAGAGACTTTGGGAGCTGGATCGTTTGGTACGGTTCGTAAGGCCACGATCAAAGCCACCGGTGAGCCGGTTGCCATTAAGATCATCCTGAAATCTAAACTTCAGGGCCACCTGGAGGTTGTTCAGAGGGAGATTGAATTGATGGCCAAGCTGTCACATCCACACATTGTCAAGTTGATCGATTGGTTTGAAACCAAGCATAATTTCTACATTGTAACCCAATTGGCAACAGGTGGAGAATTGTTCCAAAGATTGGTTCAACAGACCTGTTTCACTGAGTACGATGCCTGTGAAATTATCTATCAATTGCTAACAGCATTAGATTACATTCATGGTAAGGATATCATCCACAGAGATATCAAGCCTGAGAATGTATTGTATTTGAATGAGACCGATAAAGATGTTGTTTTGGCCGACTTTGGTGTTTCCAAACAGGTTACCAAGAATGAAACTGGAGGTGATCAAAAGATTACTGGTTTGGCAGGTTCATATGGTTACATTGCACCTGAAGTGTATGCCAGTGAGGGATATGGAGATCTTTATGGCTTGGGTAAAGGTGGATATACTAAAGCTTGTGATATTTGGTCACTAGGTGTTGTTTGTTATACTCTCATAGGTGGATACTCTCCGTTCCGTGCAGAGACTCCGGAGGATTTCTTAGATGAGGTTAGAAGTAACAATTTCGTTGTGTTCCATCATAAGTATTGGAAAGATATCTCGGAAGATGCTAAGGATTTCATAGTTAAGAGCTTAGATATCGACAACCGCCGTCGTCCATCCGCTGAACAATTACTTGATCATCCTTGGATCGTGTCCCATATCAAACAAACGGAATCCAAGACATTACCAGAACAACGCAATATCATTTCCAACATACAAGAAGGTGTCAATGCCGAGGCACGTCTCAGAAGAGCTGTTCGTCTTATTATCATTCAGAACAGATTGAAACAATTGCATGATATGAGAATAGAATCGGACGATGAAACAAATTCCGATTCCGAAGATTTCATCTTCCATGGATCTGCCAACGATAAGGAGGTTATGCAAGATTTCTCCGGTATGAGCCTCAAACAGATGCAAGATAAAGAATCAGCTTTGGAGGACAATCAAATGAAACACATTGCTGAGAAAGAAACTGTCAAGGAACGAAAGAGTGAACATCTGACTAGTGCGTTCCAAAACTTGGTTCGTCTTGCTCAAGATAGTAAAGAGAAGATTAGGCATTATCAATCAACTGAGGAGAGTCTTAACAACAAGAAATAGAGACGTTTCCCACCTGTTTTTTAATTCGTGATTATATATATATATATTTCAAAATATACCATCGATCGTATCTCTGCGTAGATAGTCCTGTAGCCTTTTCAATGCCATCTCATTGACTATCAACTCGGTCTGTGTTTCAATGTATGATTCTTTCACATCCGGTGTTGATGATGCCGTCAAGTTGGGCGATGATAATTCGCTCAGTGGTCTATTAAACCTGCGAATCTTATTTGCAGAGGGTGATCTACTCATATCCTCTGAATCCAACTCTTTATTGCCCAGAATTGCCGGTAATTGTTCTTCAATTCGGGCCTGTGCCTCTTTCAATTGCTGTTCAGTCATTTCGTCCTCACGAAGACTGCTGATTCCACTGTACCAAAATCGGTTCTCTATCTGTTTCAATATCACTGCATCGTCCGCATTCTTAAAGATATCCACATCCAATGCATAGTATTCTGCCGCATGGAATCCAAAATCCTTCATTTTCTTGGCACTCAGTCTCCCACCTTTTACCGTACGTGCAGCTGGTTCGATCTGTACCGGTTTATTGTCTTCATAGTACGTTCTAAAGCATCCTATCTCCACCATTCTCTGCTGAACAGTCTGTTCTGGGTCAATCACTATAGCCAAGTAAGGATCTTGGAAATTTTGGTTCAACCTTTGTGTTTGCACATCGATACCTGACAGCCAGCATCCAAATGCTGGGTGCGAGTGATACCATCCAATGATATTCTCCTTTCGTGTTGGGGACTCTTGCAATTCTGACAAATATTGCAGCATAAACTCGTATGCTTCATTCAATGGGTTCACTCTTGACTCTGTTCCGTGGACCGGTAGTGGGAAACAATCTGTCACTATAAGCTCTTGACCAATGTACTTCCCTGTAAGCATACCCATGATCTCTAAAGAACCTCCCAATCGAGCATGGATAGTCATCTTCAGCAACGCTTGCAATGAAACATGTGCTTTCTTGAAGTAATGTGGTTCTTTCCTCCATGGTTGCTTTGTCTGATCAGTGATCCTTTCGCACTGTTCATGCGTATAGAAACCTTCCACTTTAGAGTCTTTGGTATAATCCAACTGTTTCTTGGTGATTATCTTTGGAGTGGGGCCCTTATACTTCTGTGAAAGCTTGTGGATCAATTGTGATGTATGAATTGTCTCTTTTGACAACTCCTTGGCAATGTCTACAGTCACAACCTTGGTAGTATCCATATTTTGGTAGAAGAAGAAAGTGATGATTAGAGCATTGAAATTTCTCAAATCAGCCAGGACTACATAGTGAAAAAAAGCCGATGGTGGATCGCTATCTTTTTACTTTTACATCCAATCCTAATTTGAATGTTGCATAACAGAGTCAGTATGCTTCCATTACCGGAACTTTGCAACAGCTCTTTTCGGAAAGATTAGAATGAAGCCAAAAAGCTTTCGACCGAGAGCCTAACTTGATTAGGAGGAAAAAAAAAAAAAGAAACAACTATAATGCAAGCCACAATTGTGGACACAGATGTCTATATATAAATGTCCCGAAAGTTACGGTTAGTGTGTTTTAGTGTATTTCCAGCCCCTCTCAGAGATGTCAAGACCAAACATTCTCATTATCGTTGCAGATGATCTTGGATTCACGGATACTACTCCATTTGGTGGAGAAATTGACACACCTAATTTGAAAAAGTTAGCTGAAAAGGGACTTCGATTCACCGATTTCCATACTGCTTCAGCATGTTCTCCAACGAGATCGATGCTGTTTTCAGGTACCGATAACCATATTGCGGGAATAGGACAGATGGCTGAATTTGCAAGATCATTACCAGAAGTGTTTGCAGGCAAGCCTGGATACGAAGGTTCACTCAATTATAGAGTGGCCGCCATGTCTGAGATTTTCCACGATGCTGGGTACTATACTCTGCTATCAGGAAAATGGCATTTAGGATTAACCGAGAAATTCTGGCCTTCATCTAGAGGTTTTGAAAAGAGCTTTGCATTGCTTCCTGGTGGTGGTAACCACTACAAGTACTTTGTCAAGGATGAAAATGGCAAGTATTCCAATTTCCTTCCTCCAATCTTCGAAGAGGATGGAAAGTCACTAGATCCACAATCCTTACCCGAAGATTACTACAGTTCGGATTATTTCACTGACAAGTTTATCGAGAAATTGAAAGATCCTGCAAGAGGTGATAGACCATTCTTGGGTCTGCTCACATACACGGCACCACATTGGCCGTTCCAAGCACCCGAAGAACTTATTCACAAATATGATGGGGTCTATGATGAAGGACCTCTTAAGCTGCGTCAGAAGAGACTTCAGAGTGCCACAAAAGCTGGAATCCTCGATCTAGGTATTGAGCCACACCCTGTTGAAACCCAAAGAAAGAAAGGGTGGAATGCTTTGGATGAAGATGAAAAGAAGTACCAATCTAAAATCATGCAGATCTATGCTGCAATGGTGGAAAGATTAGACCAGAATGTCGGTAGAGCCCTTGATGCCATTGGAGATGAACTGGATAATACAATCGTCTTATTCATGTCAGATAATGGTGCCGAAGGTATGCTGTTGGAGGCTATGCCATTGCAATCTGCGAACCTCAAGGCCACTATTAAGAAAGACTACAACAATTCCTATGAGAATATCGGTAAAGGTGACTCTTTCGTTTGGTACTCAGATGAATGGGCCCAAGCAGCTACAGCTCCAGCTTGCATGTACAAAGGCTGGGCTAGTGAAGGTGGAATTAGGTGCCCCCTGATAGTGCACTATCCAAAGCTGATTGAACCAAAGATCAGTCATGAATTTGCCACAGTCATGGATATTTTACCAACATTGCTTGACATTACAGGGATCAAGCATCCTTATCCAGACTTCCAAGGCCGCAAAGTTGTCAAAATGAGAGGTTCTTCCTGGTTACCATACTTTAAAGGTGCTGATAAAATTCATTCTGACGATACAATCACAGGCTGGGAATTGTTCGCGCAACAGGCTATCAGAAAAGGACCATACAAGGCTTTGTACATTCCTAAACCTTATGGTCCAGGGAAATGGCAACTGTTTAACATCAAGAAAGACCCTGGAGAGATCCATGATCTTGCAGATTCTGAAAAGAAACTTTTGGATGAGATGGTTGAACATTGGGCAGAGTACGTTTCAGAGACAGGTATGATTGAAACCAATACTCCAGAGTTCTCCTTGACAGATGGTTTAAAAGTAGTTTACGATCCTACAGAGGTTTCAAAGTAGATAAAAGAATATAGAAAATGACTGAGACTTGTTTTTATCTAATTTAAAAGAAGTTGTTTGAGCTTAGCGACAAGTTCTTCGTTTTCGAGGATCCTTGCGAGTTCTAGTTCTATATCAACACCACTGTTGATTGAAGTAGCGACCTTTCTGCGCTCCGGAGTCACAGGAAGAGATCCGGCATTCGAGCCAGGATGGGAATTGGACCTTGATCCTGGGAATGAACCGCTCATAGAATTCTGTCTGCTGGATGCAAACTCATAACTCTGTGAGTCGGACCGACCACAAAAGATCCTTTGGTACTGTTTCAAGTCTGAAATAGCAGGGATTTGAGCAGCACTTTCGTCAGAAGATGATTGAACATCTGTATCGTCTTCCTCCTCTTCACCGTCCTGTTCTTCCTCTGTGGCAACATAAGTAGGCAGTCTGGTACGCTTACGTTTCATAATCTCTGCTTCGTCGACTTCGTAGAAGTCATCAGTCACATCATCATATTGCCAAACTTTCAAATCGAGTCCATAAGGTTTAGGTTCAACACAGTAGACGTAACCGTGTTGGACATCCAATTCTGTCAGCATTTCACGACTGAGATTCATAAAGTAGCATAATAGAACACGGATAATGACCCTGTGTGAAACTATACAGACATGGTCCTTGAGACGTTCAAGCTCGACAATCATTGGTCTAAGGCGAGATATCAAATCAAGGTAAGATTCACCTCCCAGACCTGGGAATCTATAACTGATCTTGTTGCGTAAGAATTCGTTATATCCGTCTTCACGGCGAAACTCATCTTCAGTGATAGAGTCGAGAGACCCACAACCAATGTCATTCAATAACTTGAATGACTTGAACCGGTATTCATCTTTAGGGAAAAAATGAACCGTTTGGTTGGTACGTTTTAAAGTACTTGTCCAGACACTAAACTTTCGCTCCAGTTGTGGCTTACTGTGGAAGCAGTCGTCTTGAAGATAAGCTTTATTCATCTGACGAAGCTTGAACTCTTGACGTTTCTTACCGATGAATCTCGATAACGCATGGGCAAACTTCCATCCAGAAGGTGCCAGATCAGAGTCACCACCTTTACGGTTTTGAACATTGAATTCACTCTCTCCATTGGTAGTCAGCCAAATCTGACGATCACTCAAGTTGAAATTCATTAGAAAGACAACGGCTTGAGATGACAAATAACCACTAATATTGTAAGTACTCAACTTCTTACCGGCGTTGATGATCTTAATGTATTGAACGCCATAGTTTTCGTTTTCTTTCTCCTCCTTATCATCTATAGTCTCGTAGACTTTTTCGTAATTCTCTAGACGACGACGGAAATCACTCAGAGCCAGCTGAGTGTCCATCTCTCTGTAATCAGGACCTCTAAGTTTTAATCTGATGTTCTTTTCAATCAGTTCCTGATCGGTACAGATACTTTCAAGAAACAGAACTTTGATATGGTCCTTAGCACGGCGGTTGATGGTTTCGACAATCCATTTCCGGCGTGCTTTGGTTGTATTTGTGGCATCAAAGATTCCAACGTTACCATCTTCATAGAGTAGATAGTTCAGCAACCTATCCAACGTTTGACGTGCCCAAGATTCTCTCATCTTTAAATTGTCTGGGTTATCGTTATCGAAGAAACTCGAGTCATGACTAGTCGTAGTGAAAGAGTTATCATGAACGCCTGTAGCGTGCGACATTTTAATGCTTTGGACGGTGTCCTTCACCGTGGGGCCTTGGATAGGCACTTCACTTGGAGTACCGTGCTGTTGACGTCTGGTGTTACCCACATTGAAAATTTTGGTATTGAATTGCATCCAGTTCATGTATCTTGTGAGCTTCTTGGTAATGTATGACTTACCTCTTGCAGGTAATCCAACACAGACAATCACTAGTTTCAGAGACTCTTCTGCAAAATTGGATGTCACTGACGAGGCCTGTGAAGTCTCACTCAGGGCACTCAAAGAGACCGAGGAGTTCGAAGCATTGGTACCATGAGTATCGTCAGATGTAGAAAAGGGGTCAAACTGGACCTGCCTTCGTTCAGCGGTAATCATGATCGAACAATTATGACAAGATCTAATCGATTTTAAACCTTATCGAAGAAGAAAAAGGGATCAAAAGTGAGTTTACTTTTCAAGACCTTCACAAAGTATTAAATAGGGACCGATGACTAGAAATCAGAATTAGTCAATTTTTTTTTTTTCATCCGGGGATACGGAGCTGATAGCGGATAATTAAGATCTATTGGGTGGTCAGGATATGGGAGCCATAGTAGAGTTTTATTTGTGTGTCTTTGTGTTTTCGTAGTGATATGAGGGATTGTTATGAGTAGTATAGATTATATTAGTAAGAGCCTTTGGTTGTTTGGTTATTCCTGCCCCTATTCAATGATCTGACCAAGTCCTTAATTTTCATAATCAGGCCGTTATCGGTGCAAGCGTGCTTAAATTCTCTCCGTGACCAAACAAGGTTTTTCCGTCCCCGGAAACCGGACCGGACTATAGATCGGTGAAATTAGGTGACTTGGCAGGGTGGGTAGTAGGTAGTAAGACAGTGAGAGTGATTGGTTGGTAGTTGTTGATTGGTAGTTATAGTCGGGTGGTCAGTTGTTTCCATTCTGTAGCTTTCACCTGTACTGTTCTCAATTCCCCTGCTACCCTCCATCCCCATCTCCACCTCCATCTCATCTCCTCCGACCTCCCTCAAAATCCTTAATGCTGAAAAATTATTCCCTCTATTCACCACACCTTTCTTCTTCAAGATGTTCCAAATAAGGACCAGATACGCTGCAAGATTGTCACAAAGGGCACTTTCTGCCGCAACCAAATCTCATAGAGCTGCCCAGATCGCTCTTATGAGTCCAGCTTCACTGTCTACCCGTTCCGTTAGACACTTCTCTCACAGTCAACCTTGGTCCAAAGAGGTCCAACTCACTTCAAAGACATACCCTGAAGTGAAAAGAGGAGACTATTCGAAACTTGAAGACAAGGACTTGGAGTTCTTTGCTAGCGTTGTCGGTGAGAAACAGGTCATCACGGATGAAGACGATCTTATCGCTTTCAACGAGGATCAGATGCGTAAGTACCGTGGTCAGTCTAGAGTCGTTTTAAAGCCAAAGACAACCGAACAGGTTTCACAGATCTTGAAGTATGCCAACGAACGCAAACTCGCAGTGGTCCCACAAAGTGGTAACACCGGATTGGTCGGTGGTTCTGTTCCAGTCTTTGATGAAATCGTCATCAGTATTGCCAATTTAAATAAGATCCGTTCATTCAATGAAACTTCTGGTATCTTGAAGGCTGATGCCGGTGTGATCTTGGAGAATGCTGATGCTTTCCTTGCAGAGAAAGGTTGTATCTTCCCACTGGATCTCGGTGCTAAAGGTTCTTGTTTCATCGGTGGTAACGTTGCAACAAACGCCGGAGGTTTGCGTCTCTTGAGATACGGTTCATTGCACGGATCTGTCTTGGGTCTCGAAGTGGTTCTACCAGATGGAACCATATACGATTCGATGCACTCTCTGCGGAAGGATAACACCGGCTATGACTTGAAGCAACTATTTATTGGATCTGAAGGTACTCTCGGTGTCATTACCGGAGTGTCAATCTTGTGTCCTGCCAGACCAAAGAGTACCAACATTGCATTCTTGGGTCTCAATAGCTATGAAGACGTTCAAAAGACTTTCCAAAGAGCTCGTAGTGAGCTCTGTGAGATTCTCAGTGCCTTTGAGTTCATGGATCGTGGATCTCAAGTATTTGCCAAGAGATTCCTCAAATTGGAACACCCACTTGGTGGAGAGATCGACGGTGAAGTTCCAGAATACCCATTCTACGTCTTGATCGAAGTGGCCGGATCTAACAAAGAACACGATGACGAGAAGTTGGAGACTTTCTTGGAAGGTGTGATGGGTGATGAGACTGTCTTGGATGGTACTGTTTCGCAGGACGAGACTCAATTACAGACTCTTTGGAAATGGAGAGAATCAATCTCTGAAGCATCTACCATCGATGGTGGTGTCTACAAGTATGACGTTTCTCTGCCATTGCCAAAGATGTACAGTCTCGTTGAAAATGTGCAAAGCCGGTTGGAAAAGGAAGGACTTGTCTCTAACGAAGATTCCACCAAACCTGTCGTTCAAGCCGTCGGTTATGGACATATTGGAGACGGTAACTTACATTTGAACGTTTGTGTTCGTGAGTACAACAAGACTGTCGAGAAAGCTTTAGAACCATTTGTCTACGAACAGATTCAATCCAACCAAGGTTCGATCTCTGCCGAGCATGGACTTGGATTCCAAAAGAAACATTACATCGGATACTCTAAATCGCCTGTGGAGATTCAAATGATCAAGGACTTGAAGAAACACTACGATCCTAACGGTATCATGAACCCATACAAGTACGTCTAATAGAAGTAAGTTACTAACCATATATATAGTACACCTTCTGTACATTTCCTATAAAACCCTATTTATACAATTTATGAAGCCACTTTAAATCAATTCAAGTCATCGTCTGGGTTTGCCACACGCAAGACCTTGTGATTGTAGTCAGCGGCATCGGCCAGCGAGCCATCGCTTAATCTGCGACGTCCTAGCATGACACGATTGTTGTAACTGTCTTGGTCGTCTGAAAATGGATTCTTATTGGATTTCAAGGCTTCTTCGTAGGCCATATCGTCAACCATCATCTCAGAGCTGTTATCACCTTCATAGTCATCGTCACGGTGTCTGCGGATGCAGAAGACTAACAATCCTGCAATTAATAAAAGTCCAATGACTCCACCGACGGCTCCACCAATGATGGCACCTTTATTAACACCTGAGCCACTTTTCGACTTATTCTTAGAACTGTCACCGGTTGAAGTGGCAGACGATGAAGCGACCGAAGTATAAGTTGTTGTGACTCCATTAGAGTTCGAACCAGAAGTCACGGTAACCACAGAGGTGACTATGGTCTTACTGTTGACAGTAGATGTAGAAGAATCTTTCGTTGAAGAGGTTGTAGTAGATGAGGAATCATCGCTTGTTGATGAACTGGTAGTAGTATCTTTAGAAGTAGTATTACTTGTAGGCTTTGTGGTGGTAGTTGAACTAGTCTGAGTGGAACTAGTAGTGTCATCTTGAGAAGAGGAAGTTTCGGAAGAAGCATCAGAAGACGAATCAGAATCAGAATCGCCAGCTGAGACATCAACACCTTCTTGTGCATAACACGTGTATGCACTAGAACCACCGCAAATTTCTGATGGATAACCGGAACATGTTTGGTCACAAGTACCAGAAGAACCAGAAGGAGCCTTAGAACCACAGTAACATTGGTTACCATCTGTCAGAGCAAAGTAATCATATCCGGAACACGCGCTTGCACAATGATCTGAACTCTGCCAAGTATATGTACCTTGAGACGAGTAGCCACCAGGTAGGGAAGAATAACATCCCAAAGATTGACCTGTAGCAGATACCCGTCCTGTACTTAGAGCCAGAACTGTTATAAAGAGTGGAATCATCTAATAAAGAACGAAGTGTCACTTAAGGGGAAGGATCACCTAAGGAGGAAAATTTTTGTCGAGTCGCAGCTTCCCCTTTTTTTTTGTGAGTTACGTGCCGCTGATCATTCTATAGGGGCCTAGACCTAGCATTTTTTCTTAAAAGGGAAACAAATCGAAAGGGCGTCTGTTCGCATCCGTGCACGGGACAAGATATATGTTTTTTTTTTTTGCACAGCCTTGAAATGACCTTTGAATTTTCTTTTCACTCACTTCCCACCCCCCACTCCCTCAGCCCTCCCCCGCATATAATTAATAGTGTGATTCTTTTACTTCACGAATTTCTTTCCAGATTAAACCTTGAACCAAATAATAATAATATGACAAGCGAGCTTGCACCGGAGTACGAAGCGGATATCTATGGGGATCTTGTTGAGATCCGGACTGCTCTGTCTGAAATTAAAAGGAGCAGCAAATCAATTGATTCTAAGAAAGTTCAACAACTATATCGACAAACATTGTCAAAGATTAATGAATTGAAGGCCGTTAGAGAGGCGGAAGAGGCAGATAAAGTGGATGATAAAACTCCTAACAAGGTCGATGTTTTGATCGATGAGATCTTCCAGTTGCTTTCTTTATGCTTTGTGAGTTGTGGATTGTCCAACACTGCCCCTGGTACCTATGCATCGTTAACCACAGTGCAGAGACTGTTAGAACATTTGATTGAATCCGGTGTTTACACTGCTCAAGATTTGGAACCCATCCATGAACGATTACAAGAGATTTCCAAGATCATTGAAGATGACGACAATCCAACTACCAAAGAAGAGATCTCTCTATTGGATACTAAATTGAACCAGTGTCAATCTGTCTACCAGTCACTCCTACATAAGATTGAAAACATTCCAAGTAATGTTCAAGAGTTGGTCGATAAGTTGTTAACATTGAAATACGAACTTCTCGATCTCTTATCTACCAAGACCGCCGATAAAGCTATCGATCCTAAATTGATAGCACCTTTGCAGAAAAGATTCAACCAATTACAGACGGAATCTGAGCCTATCTTGGCATCACATCAAGCCGGAGAACAGGTCATTAAGGGACTGTTGGATGATTGTCGTGACACGATGGCTAACTTGGAGTTGCAACAGGACAGAATCGATCCTCACATTAAAGATACATATGAAAGACTGTTAGAGCTTCATCAGATCTTGACGAATCTGTTGGTGACTCGCCGTTGGACGTTGAGAAGTACCGACTTGTTCAACTATCAACGGGAATTGACTGAAATAGATAAATCCAGAGTGGAAGGTGGATACTTTGGCTCAAAAGATTATAAAGGACAGTCTGTTCTGTTGTACCTGTTGAGGTCGTGCTTTGCAGTTATCTATAGACTGTTGGAATCGTCGGAGCCAGTCTCCGAATCTCTTCAACCTATTCACAACCAGTTACAAACCATTCAAAGAAGTCTGTTGGACTTGAAACGTTATGGAGGTATCGACTCTGAGCGTGAATTGTATCCATATCAGCTGAAGTTGAGATCGATCGATAATGATGCTCCTGACGGTATCTTTATGGTTGACGGACAGATACCTGCGGGTCAAGGAACTTTGACAGCATTGTTGGCCGAATGTTTCGATTTGGTCCATGAATTAAAGATGGACTATTACGATAAGCATGCAGATGATGATGATGATGACGACGACGATGAAGCCAATACGAAAGCTGCCAACGTTATCGGAACCAAGGCGCTTCAAAATACCAGCTATGATTATAACGATATGGGGGAGGAAGATTACGATGCGGAGGACAACCTTGCTGATGCGGAGAGTTTCAAGAGCGACTACGAAGACGAGGAAGAGGAGTAGTGGTACCTCCTTAGTGGTTGGCTAGTTGCCTATTTAGTTAGTTACTCTACTATATTTAACGAACCTCAGTATATTGAGCTAATAAATAATGTGTGTGCAGATGTGAAGTAGTGGAGGAAAAAAAAACCCCACCTCAGAACTTCCGTGCAGCAATAGCGTGGTCATCACCTCCAACAAGACCCAAAGTCTTTGGAGTCAAAAAGTCTCTCTTCTTCACAAATGGTGCTCCTATCTCTTCTTCTTTAAGATCCGTACGATCCTTTTGCAAATGGTCCTTGACAATCGTCATCTTATATGTTTCTAGTCTGTGACGACGACATTCTATGTAGTCGCTTCTGAGATTGGCACACTCGGAGTTGCTCTTTGTATCTGCACTCGTCATACATTCCATGGCCTTTTGGAACTGTCCAAAGCATCTGTTCGGTCCACCCACACGGCTAACTTGTTGTAAAGGCATCTTTTAGATAAAGAACTTAGTTGTATGAATATTGTTAAAATTTGGTGGAGTCTTTTTTTTTCCCCATTTTCAATACTTTTTCCAAAACCCATTTTAATAGGCCCAATTTTTTCCTCCGGGGCCAATCACTTTCCATAATGACCGACTTTACTGGTGAAAGTAGACGGTACATTGAATTAGGACGGGAGAAAGTATGCAGCATCATAACAAACGCTCTGACTCCAGAACAGGAGCAAATCGTCGGTTCTATCGTTCGAGTCCATGAACTGGAGCATATGTTAGAGACTAATAAGTATGTTCCTGCCAAAGAGTTAAGATCCCCTTCACCACCACCTGTATATGACAGGCAAGGTAGGAGAACGAATACGACTGAGAGACGGTACAGAGAGAAGCGTGAGGCTGAGAGAAACAGGTTGGTGTCGGAACTGAGTCGAAATTGTCCCGGTTATCAGGCACCTGCGTGGTATCGGAAGCCTGCAGAGACTACTGAAAAGTTAAAGATCCCAGTAGATGAGCATCCAGAGATCAACTTTATCGGATTATTGTTGGGACCGCGTGGGCGGAACCTGAAGCAGATGCAAGAACAGAGTGGTGCTCGGATAGCTATCAGAGGACGTGGTTCTGTGAAAGAAGGTATGAACTCCAGAAGAGGTCCAGGTATGGAAGAGCCATTGCACTGTGAGATCAGTGCCGATTCACCTGCCAGCATCAAGAAGGCGATCGGACTCTGCCAAGAAGTGTTTAATAAGGCTATCAATTCACCCGTTGGAGGCAACGAGTTGAAACGGAACCAGTTGAGAGAGCTGGCTCTGTTGAATGGTACATTTAGAACGGACTCTGAAAGGATTTGTTCGTTATGTGGAGAGAAGGGACATACTTCCAGGACTTGTCAGAATAGAAGGGTTGTCACCTGTGATAGGTGTGGCAAACCCGGACATATTGCTCGTGACTGTCGGGAAGATCTAGGTAGAGATGAGGAGGTTGAAAAGATGATGAGAGAGATCGAGGGGGGTAGTCTGAATACGTTAGGATATGGTGCTCCAGTGAAGAGGCAAAAGTTGGAGCCACGGGAACCACCGAAGGATGAGCATGTGCAAGAGCCGGGTGATTCCAAGGTTTTGAAACCGGCAGATACTGTTGAATCTCCGAAGATCTCTGGATCTGCTCCTGACTTGACAGGTCCTCCCGGCTTATCAGGTCCTTCAGGTCCTCCTGGGTTATCAGGTCCTCCCGGCTTATCAGGTCCTCCTGGGTTATCAGGTCCTCCTGGGTTATCAGGGCCACCAGGTCTTTCCGGACCACCTGGCCTCGCTGGTCCTACTGGATTAAGTGGTCCCCCTGGTCTTTCTGGTCCCCCTAGTCTTTCTGGTCCACCCGGTCTCTCTGGTCCACCCGGTCGTACAAGCCCACCTCCTAGCCATGTAAAATCCCCACAATCCCCAAAATAATTTAATACACTTCGTGTCACTTCTTCTTCTTGATGTCTCTACCATACACTCCAAAAACGATCCCACCAGCAATCACTGTGACCCACGGTGATTGTAAGTTTGCTACATATCTCTGGAGAGCCACCGGAACTTACAAAGCCCGTATCATCTTCATCCATGGTTACAGAGACAACCAGAAAGTCTATTACTGGGTCTTCGATCAATTGACTGCTGCAGGTTACGATATCTTCTATTTTGATCAACGTGGTGAAGGTTCGACGGTACTTGTCGACGGTACTAAGGGAACCGCAGACGAAGAAACGGCATTTGAAAGCATAGAATTCTTTGTGGAGTACAATTTGAAGCAATTGAAGCAGGAAGGCAAGCCATCTCATATAGCGTTCTTGACAGAATCGATGGGCGGAGGTATTGCATTAAACTATAGTGTGATCGGTAAGAACATTGACAAGTTGTTTGCAGAGGTCAATGTTGCTCCGTTGGTTTCACTTCATAAAAAGACATACCCTGGATTACCGATCGAGATCTTAGTGAGAGCTCTCTGTTTTATTCCACCATGTCGTACAATCAAAGTGAAAACCGACGTGAAGCCCGAGTATCTCAGTAATGATAAGGCGATCCAGCAAGTGATGAGAGATGCGGACAATAATGAACCACTCTACGGAACAGTGATTGAAGCGCGGGATTTCATCCTTAGAGGCCGTCGGTTGTTAACTCCAGAGTACTACGAGCATGTGGATAAGAAACTACCTATATTGATTTGCCACGGAGATGCAGACAATGTGAACGATTTGGAAGGTAGTCGGCAGTTCATTGAAAAAGTTAACAGTGTACCAGGCATGACCAATAAGGAACTGATCGTCTATCCGGGAGGTAAACACATCTTGATAGCCGATGTTCCGCAGATCAAGGAGAAATGTACGCAAGATATTCTGGCCTTCTTGGACAAGTACCTACCTAGTAAGTAATCGATAAATGTATGTCATGATAATCATTATATAACTAATAGTAAAGCCTAACAGCTCTCCTCGGAGCTGTCGGTATCGCGATCGACCAAAGAACAATCTAAGAGTTTGCGTGTGCAGTTGAGGCAGCTCGTCGAGCCATCGACCTTTACACACTTGATCTTCTTGAATCGACACATCTGGCATGAGGTTTTTTTGGACATTCTCTTGGAGGTTGCAAATGCGTCCAGTGGAACGACATGTTGAAGTTTCTCCGACTTGTTGAATTTGATGATGTCGTTTCTGGTGAAACCTTTGGAGAACCGACAGCGCAGCTTCTTGTTGGCACAGGCAGAGCATGGCTTGAATTTGAGGTATGAGAGGTTGTTGAGTTGAAGCTTCCCGGAGTTCTCGGAACTTCGAAGAATCTTGAAATATTGGTAGCCAAGGGCAGGATCTTCTGCGATGAACTCGCAGTGTGCGATGGTGGGCTTGTCATTAGGGTCGGTATCTTTCAAATAGGCAACCTCTGTTGGAAGCTCTGCCAAAACGACGATTTCACTATCACATTTGATCTTGCGTGACCTACAACAGTCGCAAGAAGGACCGGATCGTTGACGTTTGGTTGAGACAGAAGGCGATGCCAATTTGATGGCGGTGAGCTGAGCGGTAGCGGTGGTAGTTGCGGCAGCAGTGGTGAAGGAACTGTCTGAATCGCTGTGGTTACCTTGATGGTAAGAAGAGGAAGTTGCAGTGACAATCTCATCATTGGAAGAAACGATCGAACTGGCTGAACTTTTCGGAGAACCGGTCATAATGGCAGCGGAGTCAGCAGAGCTAACGGAGCTGATGGAAGAGGTTGGACTGATGGCAGGCATTGTTTGTAAAGTAGCAGTTTGAACGAGCAAGTCCAGCTTGGATCTGTAGCGAGGAACCTGAGATTTAGGAAGGATATTAGATGAGCTACTTCTGCGACGAGTCCGGTTCAATTTAGGGGTTTGAGAAGGCCCAATAATCGGAGCAGGACTGAACGGTCTAGTGGTAGCATAAGTAGTAGGTATGTTGTTGTTAAGCTTGAGAGAATAGCAGCTAAGATCCGTGATCGAGGATCCGGATCTTATATAGTTCGGTGTACACATTTCTTTGACAAAAATGTAGAAACAACGGAAAAGCGCGCGGGCTTGTCGGAGTTGGACTCGTCTCGATATATAATTATGGATTTCAAGTAAGAAAAAAAAGAAACGACTACGAGAAAAAAAAAAGGCCATTTTTGGTCGTCCCCCCATCTTTGGAGTTGAGGATAAACGGAAAAACTATGTGGGGAGTGTAAGAGTGGGGAGAGAGAAGCAAACAGGTCAATGAGGGGATTTAACCTGTCTGTTTAGCAAGTACGCATTGGGAGAGAGAGGATGGAGGGGTAGATAACGGGAAATCCTAAGCTCAATCAAGCAAACACCGGTAATTTTTCACTTAAGCGCGGGCGGGAACGCAAAACTGTGGGCCGTCGTCCGTCTCCTCGTACGTAGGTCGGTATAAGTTTTTCCTTGAGAAGGTGAAGGACAGCGATTGGCTGCAGTACGTAGGGATCTAATTTAAGTCAGTCTGGGTCAGTCGGTTTGAATCTGTTCTCTGGATCTGGTCGGAACACCTTGTTTAAGCTCTTACATGATGTTCTCCCTCTTAAGCTCGCAAGAAATACCTATCCCCTCATTGACTCTGGCTCACTTCCTCCGATCCGAAATATCCATACTGATCTTGGCAGGCACATCCCGCGTAAAAAATAAATAATAATATTAGAAGTAAAAGGTATGGTGAAAAATCCCGTAAACATCGCTACACCATCACACTACTCCCCTCCCCCCGAAATAATATGCTATATCGCATGAAAGATGCATGCATACATTATTTATACATAGGTATAAGAACATCGATTCGGCCAGTCTATTGGTTCAGCCGGATTCATTTCATTCCATCCGGTCGGTTCCATCCGGTCGGGTCCGTCCTAATAAGCTGAAACAAACATGTTTTCCCGTATTTCAAAACACCCTTCAATCGGTATTCCAGTATAATCAGGGTGCTATTTGTAACGCACTATCGCAAACCCTTACCAGGCTTGGGAAAACTGGGGCACGGTTTTTCTGCCCGAGTCCCCTCCTAAATAATTCACCTCCCAGCACCCTAACTCGCTTACAGCAAGTAAACTAACGCAACAGCTCCGAGTCCTAATCCTGCCAAATACTGCGGAGTACCTGCCCCTGCAGATGAACTTGCCGATTCTGATGAACTCTTCGTACCGTTTGATGTACCGTTGCTTGTAATTGTAGCAAATCCGCCTCCAGTGCTCGTTCCTCCAAGCACGTCTGAAGGGTCCACAGTCAAGTTGCCAAATCCACCTGTAGCTTCACCAGAGATCGTGCTGTTTCCTGTGTCAGTGCTCTCATTGTATGCTGAGAATCCTCCTAGAATTGTCACGTAGTTGCTGGTTGCAGTAGTAGTTTCAACTTCAGCTTCACTACTTGACTCTTCAACGCTCTCATTACTGTCCATGTCCGACATGGCCATAGTAGATCCATCGTCCATCGTCATAATGTCTGAGCCGTCATCAGAACTGGCGGCTGCCATCAACCTCATCGCCATACATGTGTATCCAATAATACTAGCCTTCATACCTTTCTGTTCTTGAAAAAACGTGGGGTAATTAAGAGGGGGAGAGTTTCAGAAATCGTTTGAAAAACTATTTAAATATCGCCAAACTAAATGTTGCCGCTAAGCATGGTTCGAGAAGGGAATTATCTATTTGGTCCGCTAAATACCGTTACATATATACATGCACAGAGCCTGGCACGTTTATTTGTACTGCTCGTGAAGTTTCCGCTGTTGCTCCCACTTCTTGATCAACTTCTTTCTTGAACTCTTGCTCAACTCCTTACCTGTCAAGTCCTTAGTTGGGATCCCCTGTTCGTCCCATTCACTGTAAAGTTTCTTGCCTTCTTCATCCTTGAACATTTCCAATGGGTCAATCTTGGCCTTTTCTCTTCTCTCATTTTCCTTGGCTTCGTTAGCCTTCTTTTGAGCCTCTTTCTTCAATCTTTTAGCCTCTGCCAATGCCTCTGCCTCTTGGGCCTGTTTGATTAATTCATCTCTTTCACGATCACTCACAAACTTCACCAGAGCACTCTGACCCTTAACACGGTCGTCCAATACGACGTTCACTTGCAACAAATCCTCATCTCTAAGCCTGTCACAGACCTTCAACAAATCCGTGTTATGCTTTGAAATAGAATCCTCCCTGACTTGGTCGCGGAATTTAGACAGCAGTTGAACGTATGGCATGGCAACATCCTCTTTACTTCCTCCAGCAGAAGCTCCTGCTTCATCTTCCCAGCCAAGTCCATCGCTACGCTTAGTGAATCCAAAGATATCAAACATCTTCGTGACGTAGTATGCAATCTGTAACAACAAATCCACTCTAACCTCGGTATCTCTCTCAGCAATGTATCCATTAGCTTGCGAGATCAAATCGGTCAAAGCTCTGATTGCTAAAGGTGTGGCGATGTTATCGCACAGTGCTGCATGAACCTGCACTTTAGCCTCGTCAAGCTGTTTAAATAGTTGCTTCTCTGCAGGTCCAAATTTCTTGCTGGTATGTCCAGCTTTAGATTCCTCCTCTGCCTTCAAAGCACGCACTTTTTGGAAGTAGTTACCCACTGTGGAGATGACGTTTCTAGCTTGTAACAACAAACTGTCTCTGAAATCAAGTGGACTGTTCCATTGAACGAGAGCGAAACACATCCGCATCTCTCTGGCAGTGTATTTAGTCAATGCCTCTTCGATGGTAATGAAGTTCTTCAAACTCTTACTCATCTTTTGACCTTCGATGTGCAAGTGACCGGTGTGCATGAAGTAGTCGACCCATTGTTTACAATCGAAATAGGCCTCACTTTGAGCACACTCATTATCGTGGTGAGGGAACGCTAAGTCAATACCACCAGAGTGGATATCCATACCTTCTCCAAAGATATCCGATGCCATCACCGAACATTCAATGTGCCATCCGGGTCTACCTTGACCCCATGGCGATTCCCAGGCAGGTTCACCTGCTTTAGATGCCTTCCAGAGAGCAAAGTCTGATGGGTTTTTCTTTGATTCTGGATGGTCCAACGAAAGTGCTCCTTCACCATCTTCAATAAGACTCATATCACCTTTAGACCATGGTTGGTTCTTTGCGTAGTCGTGCTTAGGGTCATTGTCAAACTTGGCAGTGTTGAAATACACACTACCGTCTTTGGTTGGGTAGGCATAGCCACGCTCGACGATCTTGGCCACAAAGCTCACAATCTCTGGAATGTACTCAGAGACACGAGTGACGACTGTAGGTGGGCGAACATTCAATCTCTTCATATCCTCGTTATATTTCTCCTCCCAGTATGCAGAACAGTTACGGAAGATGGCAGGATCTGTCACAGTAGCACCCTTTTCACGGTCAAGGATTGGAACAATGACATCTTTAACTTGAGAAGCAAAATCTTCAAACGATATTTTACCCTCCTGAGCAGCAGAAATCGATGAAAGTGCAGCATTAACAGCTCTAACATGCATTGGGAACTTAGGCTTGGTAAGTCCAATGGTTTTCAAATCTTGCTTCGCACTCCATTCTTTAAATCCATCCAAATTCTCCTCCGTATACTCAGGTAAATTCTTGCTCGTATACTCTTTCACGCCTTGTTTAGCATTTGTCACAAATTCTTCAGTGATCTTACCGTTGAATGTCTTTGCGTATTGCTCAAACAAATAGTCACGACGTGCTTGAATGATAATCTTATCATCGATATCGGTCACATTCTGAACAAATTTAACATTGTAATTGAAGTAATCTTCAAAGATACGTCTGTTGATATCAATGGTGACGTAGTTTCTTGCATGGCCCATGTGACTGCTGTTGTACACGGTAGGTCCACAAGAATACCAAGTGACCTCAGATGGAGATCTTGGGACAAATTCCACTTTGCTGTGGGTCAGCGTGTTGAAGAGTGCAAACTCCGGGTAGTCCTTTGGAACCACAGTCGTTGGCTTCTCCCAGCGTTGTTGAACAGTCTCGGTCTTTTCTGCAGCTTTTGTCGCCATCTTGCGAGTTCCTTTAAGTAATTTAGTAGATCTCTTCAAGAAGCTAAGTAGCATAAACTGGGGAGAAAAAATTCTGCGCGATGGAGATAGATTAAATGGGGAGAGGCTGGATGAGTATGTGTAGGCTATACAATTAAAATGATATTGTGAAGGCTTTTCTACTTATATTAAGGTATGCATTGTCTTGAATGTTGGCTTTAAGTATGACTGGAGCTTTATATGTGCGAATCCTGGCCATCACCCACTCATTTCATACCATTTACTGTTGTTGTTAGTCCCTCAAGCTCAGCTAAAATCCCTCTGTCCCCCCCCCCCCCATTATTTTTCAGATGATCCCCACTGATTATCCCCATCGATCTCTCCCCTCTAACTATCACCGCTTCTTCCTACAACTTCTTCTGAGTCCGCAAGGTTTAACTGATGAGCTCCATTTACAAGCTCTCGATCTCAGGAATCAGATCGTTTTCGGATGAATCTCAGGAAACGATCCAATTCGGTAAACCATTAACGTTAATTGTGGGTACTAACGGTTCCGGTAAAACTACCATCATCGAGTGCCTACGATTTGCATCTACTGGTGAACTACCACCAAACACGAGAAATGGCGCGTCTTTCATCAATGATCCGTCATTACATGCCGCCAATGCTACAAAGGCACAGATTAAATTGGCATTTCAGAACGTTAATCACGTCAGTATGATCCTTTCCAAATCTCTGATGGCTTCAAGAAACGTCAAATCTCATAATATATCGTTCCAAACTAGAGAGAATCAATTGATGGCAGTGCATCACGGTGAAAGACAAACTGTGAGTTCCAAAGTGGCTGACATTGAACAACTTGTTCCTGCACAGCTTGGTGTGTCTAAAGCCGTGCTCACCTATGTGATATTCTGCCATCAGGATGACAGTCTATGGCCTATCAGTGATTCTGCCACTCTGAAAAAAAGGTTCGATGAGATCTTTGATTCCGTCAAGTTTATCAAGGCATTGGAACAGATGAAACTCACCACTAAAGAACTCAATGTCGAGATCAAAGTTCTTACTAACGATGTGGCCCACCTTAGAAACGATAAAGTCCGTGCTAAACAGAAACGTGACAACATCAAATCCTTGCAAGACGAATCAGACAAGTTGGCCAGTAGAATGCAAGTAGTCCAGGCGTCGATTGAGAAAGAGGATTTACAATTACAAAAGTTGTATGAGACTAAACAAGATTATGAACGCACATTGAGTCGTTTGGAATCTATGAAACAACAGAAGACTACGCTCGAGCAACATATCGAACGTCTTCGTTCTACCACTGAAGTTCTGAATGAACCTAGGGATCAGTTGCAGGCTAAATTGGATGATTTTGCTAATTTCATGGCTCAAAAGCATGAACAATCTGACTCTATTCAATTGAAAATCGATGAAAAGACTTCCGTTCTTAACAAACTACGTGAAGGTCGACAGGCCAATGCTTACAAGCTTGGTAAATTAGAAGGCGCTAGAGATACTTATGAAGCCAACAAAAAGTCTCTTGAAAGATTGGATTGTGGCGATAAGAGTGATCTCATTGACCTTCAGAACAGTTTCAAAGAAAGGTCATTGAAACTGGAAGAGATCAAAGAGGATTCCTCGTTTGAACTGTCTACAATTAAGGAAGAAATTACTAAGGAGGCCCAAAGATCTGAGTATCTAAAGAGTGATATGAAACAGTTACAAAACACTAAAAGAGAGATGGAAATTAAACTGGCAAAAATGCAGGACAATTCGATCCGATTGAATTCTGCAAAGGCTGATCTTCAATCCAAAGAAGATGAAGTGAAAGCTGTAAAGTCATTGAACCTCGTCAGTGAGTTGGAGACCAAGATTTTTAAATGCAAGAGTGAAGAAACGCAATTTGAGAATGAACTTGAAAATATCAGAAGAAAGATGAGTATTGCCAGGCAGAACGAGGAACTTCTCTCCAAACGTCGGGTCCTTCTTGAAATGAATGAAAAGACTAAGCGACAGATTGATGCCATTACACAGCGTCTTGAAGCATCTCTTGGCTGTAAACCTTCACAATATGCTGATCTGTTAGCTGATTCGCATACAGAAGTGGGCAAAGTACGCAAAGAGCTGGATGACTTGAAGGAGCGGCAAACAAAGCTTTCGTCTAGTCTTGATAAGAATTCTTTGAAATTAGACAAGATCGAATTGAAACGGTTAAATATTCGGGTCAACCGTGTTTCTTCTCGATATGAGACATTGTATGAAGAGAAACTTGATGTCAGTAAATACGGTACCATTCTTGATGAAGTTGAAGAAGATTATGAGGCAGACTTTGCTACTATTAAGAACCATGAGGCATACATTTCATTCAATGTTAAAGCCTTGGAGATAGCAAAGTCTAAGAATGCGTGCAGTTTATGTCATCGCGAGTTCCACAACCACGAAAAGTCTCAGTTCCTTGAAATGCTAGAGAAGCAGACCAAGAAACTCAGTAATAGTAACGAGGCGACGAAGTTGTTGAAACAGAAAGAAGATCTCTTAAAGTCTATGCGTGATGCTACTAAAGATGTTTCCAATTTGAAAGACTTGAAAGAGTCCATTCCAAAGAAAGAAAATGAAGTTACTACTATTGAGAAAGAACTCAATGAAGTGGAGGATCAAGTGAAGGAGAAGGTCAAACAACTTGATGAAAGCATTAAGAATGAATCACGACTTCAAAGTCTATCAGGAGATATCAGTAATCTTCAACAGATGCAGAGAGATATTGAAGAACGTACTGAACGGATTTCTCAAATGTCTGAAAACGATCAGGAGATTGATCTCCCTTATGAGGAGTTAGAGAAGCAAGAGAAAGAGATTCGTAAGAAACAGTTTGGTCTTAAGAGGGAATTGGAAGAGCTTGTGGATGAGAAGGAAAAGCAATCAAAGAAATGGACTACTTTGGTCAACAGCAAGAATGAGCTTCAATTGAAAGTTAAGTCTCTTGAGATTGAATCTCTTGAGAAATCTAACATTGAAAAATCAATCAGTGAAAATGATGATCAATTGACATCGATGTCTAAGTCTGTGGAAGAATGCGATAGCAAATGTGTTCAACTGCAAAAGAGTTACGATGAGAACAAATTCAAGTATGATGAACAGATTTCTCAATTGAAAGAGGAGATAGGCACTATAGAGTTGCAATTGACAGAGAAAAAGAAAGTTTGGGCAGAGCATGATCGTATTGAAGCCGCAATCAAAGAATACGAACACGAAGCTCAAGTTGAACTTGAAGAATGTCGGCGACTTTCTGAGAAGTTCCAATCAGATATTGATAAAGAACTCCCACTTATTGAAGCTCTGGAGGCAGAGCATTCTACACTTGAAAAGGAGATTGCCAATGCATCTGGTGAAGAAAGGATCATATCTGATAACATCGAACTGATATCTTCGGAGGAACAAGTTGTTCAGTTAAATGAGCAGATTGATGAACTGGATGTTTCTAAAGCTGAGGCTGAACGTGAAGAGTATGTGGCTAGAAGTAAGACTCTTCAAGATGAGCAGACCGAGCACCGCAGACAATATGCGACAATGGTTGGTGAGAAGACACAGATTCAGCGTCAAATTGATGATCAGGTGCAAGAGATTGAACGAGATTTCAAAGATGTTGATGAAAAGTATGGGGAGCAGTATGCATTGTTGCAGACTAAGCTTGCACTTGTGACTGATTTGGGTACCTGTTATAAGGCTACCGATGAAGGAATCATGAAATTCCATCAGCATAAAATGGAGGAGATCAATAGAATTATAGATGAGATATGGAAAAGAACATACACCGGAAACGATCTTGAATCGATTGTGATTAAAGCTGATCCGGTGGCTGCTAAAGCTCGTGCTGGTGGCAGTATCAGGGCGCATCGTTCGTACAATTATAGAGTGGTGATGGTTAAGAATGGAGTTGAACTGGATATGCGTGGTCGGTGTTCTGCGGGTCAACGTGTGTTAGCATCCATCATTATCAGACTGGCTTTGTCTGAATGTTTCGGTCTGAATTTTGGTATGATAGCACTAGATGAGCCAACGACAAATTTGGATGAGGAGAATATTGAATCTTTGGCTAGAGCATTGCACTCTATCATTGAATTACGTTCTGTGCAAAGAAACTTCCAATTGATTGTGATTACCCATGATGAGAAGTTCTTGAGGTATATGAATGCTTCTGAATTCACAGATCATTACTTCAGGGTTGCACGTAATGAACGACTCTACTCAACCATCAAGAAAGTTCAGATCACTTCGATGGAATGAATGATTTTAGGAAATGCTAATGGATTTATAGATATACAAACGTAATGGAATGGTAATTTTAAACCTGGTACACCTTTCTCTCTTCCTCCATCTCTTTTGAAACCTTCTTGCATATGTCGTCACCGTTGACTTCATTCCAAAGCCAGAGGGCGTCTAAAGCATAATTTCTAACACTGACGTTCTTTTCAGTCTCAGCAGCGCTCTGATTCAGAATGTCGATAATGCCTAGTTGGATAATGAGTTCCCAGCATTTGCGTTCAAAGATACCTTCAGTACCTTCTGCCTTCTCGGTAGTCTTCTCATCTGTGACTTCTGCAACACTGTATTTGAGTTTTCCAAGCTTGTACATGATCCTGCCAATAGTTCTACTGGCAATTGATCTCTGACCAGGGAATGTCGATCTAAGATACTCTGAAAGCTCGGGAATGGTATAACCTGGTAGTTCGGGATGTGCAGAATGATGGTGCAGGCCTTGAACTGTATCTTTGGAGTATTCAGAGATGTTTTCGGAAGTAATAATATTACCTTGGAAATCAAATCTAACGTCGTCAATGGAATCGTAGCTGACATCGTTTGGAGTCTGAGGAATACTGTTTGACATCCATGAAAGTTGTGAAGGGTTTGTAGGTAGGTCTGGGAAGTATTTTTCATGCAGCTTCTCATTGAAATTAGGATCGTCTATGTCGATCTTCTTATACTGGTCGGTCCGCTTGGTGAACCTGGCCTTTTCGATCGACTGTTCGGGAGATTCGTTCGAAATCTTGACGGCATCTTCGAATGAAGGTCCTTCATCGTCAAGGTACTCTATGTCTTCCCATTCATCATTTTCATCAGGATGAGATGGTGTCTGTGAGTTTGAATGCGTACTTGCTGACGACAACGGCTCCTCCTTTGGATAGCTAACACTGGCCTCTTTACTGAACCGAACTTGTTTGGTCTGATTGGCAGGAACATCTTCTGGATCCACCATCGGAACAGGCTCCGTTTTGATTGGCTCTGCTTCTGCTTCTATTTGATCTTCATTCTCATCCCGACGTCCTCCAATCCACATACCGTTCCCTTCTATACTAGGAATCGTGTCATTGACGGTTTTAGCCTTACCGTACTTCCTTTCACTTCTCTGCACAAGAATCCTTAAAGCTTTCTCACTGAGTCCTTCAACCAACTCTTTTTTCGTTTCCTCACGTTCACTGGCACCCATCTGTTTCAAATATCGATCATTTTGAGCACTGATCTGCTCGGCCTCGGTCTTAGGAGCTTCATGCTTCACCTCTGAAGCACTCACAGAGTCTGACATCGATGAGAGACCTTTCTGTTTCAATCGCTGCCTCCATTGGCTCGGGCGTGCCTTTGTTGCAGTTGGGAACCCTCCATTAGTTCTTGTTCGTGGTGCTTGCCCAGTTGTGTCCTGAGAACTCTCACTTGTATCGTGCTCTACGATATCTCCAAGAAGATCCATGGTATATATATATAGAGGGCCAAGAGTTTTTTTTTAAAAAAATTTAGGCGGGGAAATAGGGGAAGAAGTTTCAAGGCTGTGACCCCCACATTGAAAAACTCCGATCATTTAAACCAAGTGTGATGACTCTTTGCGAATTTTGAGTAATTATTGATCACTTGCTTCATCTTGAGAAAGAGATTTTCAAAAGTTAAAATAAGACAATGACCAGGGGATTTTATGCTGAGAACATCGAGCAATTGCCACCAGATGCTTTGTTTGGAATAAAGGACAAGTACAACAAGGATGACCGTGACTTTAAAGTTGACTTGTCGTTAGGTGCATACAGAGATAACGATGGTAAGCCATGGATCCTTCCATCGGTGAGATTGGCAGAGAACTTATTGCAGAACTCACCAGATTACAACCACGAGTACTTGCCAATCAAAGGATTAGAGAAGATGACTAAAGCTGCTGCGGGTGTTATCTTTGGAGAAGATTCACCTGCCATTGCTGAAAACAGAGTTGTCTCTATTCAGTCACTTTCTGGTACCGGTGCATTGCATATCGCCGGTAAATTCTTGAATCAATTCTATAAGGGACAGGGAGAAGTGGAAACTGAGAGTTCCTCTGTTGTCTACGTTCCAAAGCCAACCTGGGCAAACCATATTCAAATCTTCAACACATGTGGAATGAACACCGAGTACTATCCATACTGGGACTATGATAACAAGAAACTTTTGATCAAAGAATATCTTGAATCGATCAAATCGGCACCAACTGGTTCTATCTTTGTTCTTCATGCCACTGCTCAAAACCCTACCGGTATGGACCCATCCCACGACGAATGGACTCAAATCTTGGAGGCTATCTCCAAGTATGGACACCTTCCTCTCTTTGATACTGCCTATCAAGGATTCACTACCGGAGATCTTTCCGAGGATGCTTGGGCAGTCCGTGAGGCTGTCAAAGGTGACTACAAGTTCCCAGCGATCGTGGTTTGCCAATCGTTTGCTAAAAACGTCGGTATGTACGGTGAAAGAGTGGGTGCATTCCATTTGGTTCTTCCAACCTATGATGAAAAGTTGAGCTCTGCCATTGCATCTCAATTGGGCAAGATCATTCGTTCCGAGGTTTCTAACCCTCCTGGATACGGTGCCAAGATTGTCACTTTGGTTCTCACTAAACCTGAGCTCCGTAAGCAATGGGAGAAGGACTTGATTACGATGTCTTCTAGAATCAAGAGTGTGCGAGAGGCTGTTCTTAAGGAATTGCAGGCTCTTGGCACTCCTGGTGACTGGACCCATATCACCAAACAGCGTGGAATGTTCTCCTTCACTGGTCTCACCCCTGAAGAAGTTGATTTGATCGCTGAAAAATTCGCCATCTACATGGCCAAAAATGGACGTATCAGTCTTGCTGGACTCAACGAACACAACTACAAGTACTTTGCCAAATCGGTTGACAGTGTTGTTCGTCACCTACGTTCCAATTAACGTGATATAGATATATATATATTAAGCCTATGTCTTTTTAGTCCCTCCTGCACTCTGGGAATCCTTGATTTGCTCACATTAGCGCATGTGAAAATTGAATCACCGGTGTCTTGATGTTTATCTTTAGCCAACATTTTTTTTCGCACTATTTCACGCAGTCATTGGGGCTTGGAAATCCTGACCTTGCAGGCATCACTTGTTTCTTCCACGAATTAAAACGATACCAATGTCAAAAAGACAAACAAGATCGAGCGGTGTTCAGCCAAACATCGAATTGCCCGAAGCTGCAAGCTCGGAGGCCATTTCAGATGAAGACTGTGACGCTCCTCCACAACAAGTCAAGAGCAGATCGTCATCTGTGTCTTCGATCTTCTCGTTACATCAGGACCCTTTGCCTCCACCGGAAGAGGCCGATATTATTGCATTTCAATCCGATGATCGTCGTCTATCATTTATCCGTCAATTACATATGGCCGATTGTATCACGATGCTCAATGGATTCTCTGGATTCTATGGAATCATCTCTTGCTTGCGTTTTGCTCTCAACTCAGATCCGAACTACTTGATCCGTGCCGGTGTGTTCTGTTTCTTGGGTGGATTCTTTGATTTCTTTGATGGTAAAGTGGCTAGAATCCGTAAGAAATCTTCCCTCATAGGCCAAGAGTTGGATTCTCTTGCTGATCTTATCTCGTTCGGTGTTGCTCCTGCATGTATTGGATTCTCCATAGGTCTTCAATCTACTGCTGACGTTTTAAACTTGGCTTTCTGTGTCCTCTGTGGTTTGGGAAGATTGGCTAGATTCAATGTCACTGTTGCTACTTTGCCTAAGGATGAAACTGGTAAATCCAAGTATTTCGAAGGTTTCCCAATGCCAACAACCCTCATGTTAGTTCTCGTCATGGGCATCCTGGTCTCACAAGGTTATTACGGTGAAAATATTCCTGGTGGACTTCTTTGGCCAGGTACATTCTACGAATGGCATCCATTTAGTGCTGTGTTTATCATTCAAGGCAGTCTCATGATATCTAAAAGCTTGCATATTCCAAAACCATAAATTGATGATGACATATTAACAACTTCATATTTAAACTCTCGAATCCTTATCAACGGTACTCTCTGTGTCATCGTTATATACCAGCCGACGATACTTTCTTGGAGGTGGCATTAATGATGGTGGAGGTTTATCCCTATTTTGACGTTCACGCTCTACTTCCATGGCTTCAATCCTCTTTTGCAATCCGGAGAGTTTCGACTCTAGCTCTTTGACTTCTTCGTATGTCGATCCTTCGTTATGTCTCTCGATGTTCACACACCATGCATTTGTATCCAATCCATATAAGTATGCACCAACAGACTCGTTGAAGTTGGTCAGACTCTTGTTAATCGATTGTAATTGTTCCAAACTGTTGTTGATCGATTCCAACTTGACAATCAATTCTTCGATGGTTTCATGGTTAAAGATTTCCGATAACGAAACTTTCCTTTCAGTACTCGCATACATTGGATGCATCGAATATCTCTTCGTGTATGAATGCTCTGTGTATTTAGTTCTCATGGTTAGAAGAAGAACAAAAAAAGGGACTGAAATAAATAGTTTGATATATTCTTTATATACAAGAAATTCGACAAGACACGCAGATTGCATCACTCGTATCTTCTAGCATGTCTAACTTTATCGATCTTCGGATCGACCCAAGTATTCTTCTTGATCATCAATCCTAACAAAATCGTCGATGCTATGCACAGAGAGAACCAAGTAATCAAATATTGAAGATGGTTGTTCCTGTATTCAATTCTTGGCTTTCTACCGATTGGAACACCGGCATTCATGAATTGAAGTGCGGTGAATTCGGCACCATCATCAAATGCAGCATCTTGATCTGCCACTGGTGGTGGCTGTTTGTTCAATTCCGCGCCCGGTTCACCCTGAGGTGCCCCCCAATGAAACCATGACTTCCAGCCGCCACCGTTCTCCGCGTATCGTTCAGTGTTTTCCCTTTCCTTCTCCTTCTGATTTGATGAGCCTTGGATCCATTCCGGATGATCCTTGTAGTCTTCCACGGCTTGTGCATAGATAGGACGAGAATTGGTCTCTTTGGCCATTGCTGGAACATCCACAAACTCGAACAGTTTGGCACCTTCGTTATGGTTCATCTGCATCTTACCCTTCTTTGGAGGATTCTTAATCACCGTCAAGATCTTCACCTCTCCTTGAGGACATGATAGATGTTGTAACTTCCGTGACTTCTGTGACAACTTCTCTGCAGCAATCCATCCTCTTTCAACGAGAACTTCACCTGCTCCATTGCTTTGAACAAATGGACAGACCAAATAGTAACCTTTGCGACCGTCCATCAACCGAGGTCCAACAAAGATCTCTCTTGAGTAATCGAAATGTCCAGTCAAATAAACTTTACGATAGTTGAAGTCCTTGTTGATCTCTTCCACTGTAGCGGTCTTTGGTAGTTCAGTAGGTGGATAACTCAAATTATCCTCTGCCTCATTGATCAATTTCGTCTTCCACTTCAATCTTTTGACTTGCCACACACCCAGACAAAACGTAATCACAGGGGCCAGGCATAGCACTCCAAAGAGAACCTTGTGCGACGTGCTATCGTCGTCATCCTTATTGATATCCTTCCGGGACCTGACGGGTTCCCAGTCAATGTTCGGTGTCTTCACGGTCGCATAGAACCGGTTTGTCTTTCTTATGATCTGATTTGGTCTGATACTCTTCATGATTGGCGACATCGACAAGATGCCATTGCCTGCAAGCCCTATTCGCTTGATGGCTAACATGAATAATGTGATACTTAGAAGTGATGCTTAAGAAGTTAAGTTTTTTTTCTCAGCTATCTGTCATAATATGACCTGGGGATTGTAGTGACGGGATTCTCTCGGGGAAGACAGAGGAGCCACTATGTTATATCTAGTGGGTTATGTGGGATAGGGTGTATCCTGTAGGGTATATGTACAGTGTATATCCATATTATCCTGTCAGATAACCAACTCCTGTCTGTTTATGACTAATATACTATCCTTCTCTATAATATCTATTTTAAATATTTATACTTAGTGAGGACTCAAGAAGTAGTTCTAGTGGTGATTTATCAAAGTTGGATAATTTCTTCATCACTTTACACCAGAGGGGGCCATGATGTGGATCGTTAGACAGAAACAATCCTTCCAACTGAAGGACTTCATCGGGAGTCCCATGCTTATCCAGAAAGGCATGGTAATAGATGTATGCATCACCAAAGTCAGAGTCCTTCTCTATAACGGCATCAAAGAACTGTTTAGCCTTAGCCAGCTTTCCACGTATCCAAAGGTCTCGAGCCACCTCGAGAATGACATATGGAGATTCTTTGCTGGATTTAAGAGCCGAAGAATACAAATTCTTCCGCTGTACAGGTTTGGCTAGTCGGATATTTTCAGCCCAAAGCATGCCAGAATTGGGCAACTCTCTCAATCCTTTGGCAACAACCAATGGTGCAGACGCACTATTGTATCCTTCCAATGCCAAGCGGGCAACATAGATACGATCCAGTTGTGTTTTGGCAACTTTTGTCCCTGCTTCTTCCAATGTGGACCTAGCTTTGATTTTCTTATCCAGATGATCATTGTACACTTTAGCAAGTGAGATCCATAACGTGGCACACTCAGGACATGCTTGCACACCTTTAGTGTACGCCTCTATAGCCTCAGTGTATTGTTCCAAACTCTCATAAACTTGACCATTCTGCAAGTGAAGTTTAGGTTCCCTTGGATACAGTTTAAGTCCTTCATCAATGAGATCCAGTGCCTCACTGAATCGTTCAAGAGCTCGCTCCAACACCACCTCTTTGTACCACACACGAGATGACGGTGAGGTTACGATGTTCTTACACTCGGAATACAGTTCCAATGCTCTCAGTTTACCATCACACCGCCATTCCAATTTAGCTGCTGCAAACCAAACGTCTTCACATTGAGGGTTCTTTTCAAGTGCTTCTTTCAGAATGGCTCGAGCCTTCTCTGGATCTCCATCAATCTGCCACTTATCCTTAGCATACATGAGGTAGAACTCAGGTGTATCTGAACATTCTTTAGTGGCCATCTCATAAACAACATATAGCTCATCCATCCGTTTTTGAGATTTTTCGAAATCAATATAGTCTTGCCAGAGTTCAGTATCCTTTGGGTAGTTAGACGTGGCAAACATATATATCGATCTACTGACTTCTGGATTGGTCTCAGCAGCATCGGAAGCCTCTTTCCGCCAAGTGGAAACTCGATCATCTTGAACCAACGATAAGCAATTGAAAACAATGGCACGGGAAGTGAGAGGACGATCTTCATTCTCAGCTTTAACGGCCTCTTTCAACCATGCGTAGTGATCAAGAGCTTGTACTTCACTTTGAAAGCATTGCTCGATGATTCGACTCACTTTCAATTCGTTATCACTGCTGAATTCCTCCAGTTTGGCAGATGAAAGGTACATTTTGTACACTTCCTTGGGGTCGACGGAACTGCGTGCAGTTTCTAAAGTTCGCAAGGATTCTTGAGGCGTTTGTAACGAAGAGAGTCTTAGCCAAAGTGAAACAGAATTAGGGATAAGGTCGACAGCTTTTTGAAGCACACGGATTTGCATCTCTGTATCTGGCTCATAATCGACGAGTTTTAACCAGAGAGTGGCACTTGTAGGGATGAATTCAAGAGCTTTCATAATGATCCGTCTCTTGGAAAGGTCGTCTTGTTCTAGATCCACAGCTTTCAACCACAGTTGTAAGGACTCTGGATTGTATTGCACAGCATCAGCTACTACGACACGGCTAGCAATTGGATCATCTTGATGGATCTCCAATGAAACCAACCAAACCTCTTCACTTTTGGGGCATTTCTCACATCCTTCCGTTATGAGCCGTTTAGCTCTATTCAAATTTTTAGCATCCACTTCCAATCGAGCACTTGCAATCCAATTATCTGCTTTGTAAGGCTCGTTCTTGCGCATCTTGTTGAAAAGCGATCTAGTCCTGCTATAATCGCCAATGTTACTAACAAACTTGCCAGAGGTTTCGGTCTCTTCTTGCACAATTCCTTCCAATTGAGATAAATATGCCTCTTTATCAACCACAGTATCAACTTCCTTCCCAGAGCTCAATTGACCGGCCAATAACTGATCCCTAGCCTGTGATATACGAGTCAGATCGACAGCATCCGTAGTATCTGTGCTATCTCTTAATCCAAGCGTAATCGAATCCGCATTTCGATAAAACCTTTGACTCATTTGTAACTCTTGTCTTCGACGTTTGTTCTTCTTTGTGAAATCACCGGATTCAGGTAGGTTTTCCCATTCCTCAGCGGTAACAGTAGCCAATTCTTTCTTATCCTCTTGGAAATCAGCACTCACAGCTTCAACGGATTGTTTAGTCGTAGTCTCTTTCGAAACTACACCATTATTCAAAGAACCAGAATCATTGCCATCTTGCCTGGTCCTTTTCTTTCTTCCTTGCCTTCTTTTTTCTAATTTTTTATCAATAGAATCAAATATCTCATCAGCTTCATCTTCATCACTATTAACATACTTGATTTCATCGGCATCATCGAATTGTCCGTCTTCTCGAGCAGTGGAAGGCTTACTGACACTTCCTAGATCTGCCTGGGTCGAAAATCCAGTTGCTCCTCTTCCAATACCTGCCACATAACCAGGTGGAGGCTCCTGGTCAAGAAAACTAGGACGAGGCATAGTGGATTTACAAGAAAGAAATGAACTTTAGAAAAAGAGACTGAATAAGAGAGAGAAAAAAAAGAAATTTAAAGGTGAGGAGTTGTTAGGTCAAAATTTTTTTTCAATTTTTTTCTCCTCTTTAAAGAAACTAGATATAGAACGTACGAGATGGGAAAGAGAACCATTGAAGAGACTGGTCAGAGCAAGGCGTCGAAGAAGTCGATTGATGATCAACCACGTAATGTTAATGCCGTTGAAACGGAGGAAAACGGAGAAATAGAAATTGAAGGAGGTATGGAAGGACTTTCTGGAGATGAGGAGAGCGATGAGGAGATTGTGGAATTGGATGACGAATCTGATGAAGATATGGGAGAAGACGAGGAAGCATTTGAGAAATCCAAGGCCAGAGCTGCAAAGCAAGTTGCCGCGGAGGAAAATAACCAAGCAGGCGAAGGAAAGAAAGGTACCCAGGTATACTTACCACATAAATCCCGTCCTTTGGGACCAGACGAAGTTATGGAGGCAGATCCATCTGTGTATGAGATGTTACATAACGTCAACATGCCATGGCCATGTATGACTTTGGATGTTTTGCCAGATAACCTTGGAAATGAAAGACGAGGATATCCTACTACAATGTACTTGGCTACTGCTACACAAGCATCTAAGGCTAAGGAGAATGAGTTGATTGTGATGAAGATGTCATCGTTATGCAAGACTCTCGAGAAAGACGATACGGAAGATGTTGACGATATTGACGATGATCTCGATGATGATGAAAAAGATCCAATCTTGGAGAGTGAGTTGATCTCTTTGAGAAGCACCACGAACCGGTTGAGAGTGAGCCCATTGGCTCAACGTACCGGTAAATATTGGACCGCAGCCATGGAAGAGAACGGAGAGATGTGTCTATTTGATCTGAGCGCTCAGTACAAGGCATTTGACACACCAGGTTACACTATCCCTAAGGAAAGTAAACGTCCTGTCGAGATTGTGAAAGCTCACGGTAGTGTCGAAGGTTATGGACTTGACTGGTCTCCTCTCATAGAAGAAGGTGCAGTTTTGTCCGGTGATGTTGAGGGAAAGATCTACCTAACTCAGAACAACGGATCTCGTTGGAACACCGATCACACTGCATTCCAAGCTAACGATGCATCAATTGAGGATATTCAATGGTCTCGTTCTGAGAAGACTGTCTTTGCTACTGCCGGAGTGGATGGCCGTGTTTGTATCTGGGATACTCGTTCCAAGAAGCACAAGCCAGCTCTCAGCGCCCAAGCTTCCACCACAGATGTCAATGTGATCTCATGGTGTGATAAAATCGATTACTTGCTTGCATCTGGTCATGATGATGGTAGCTGGGGAGTTTGGGACTTGCGTAACTTCAAGCCAAACAAGAAACCTACTCCTGTTGTTTCTTACGACTTCCACAAGTCTGCCATCACATCCATCGCATTCAATCCACTTGATGAATCGATTATTGCCGTCTCCTCAGAGGACAACACCGTCACTTTGTGGGACTTGGCAGTGGAAGCTGATGATGAAGAGATTTCTCAACAGAAGGCTGCCAACCCAGATCTTGCCGATATCCCACCACAACTTTTGTTTGTCCATTGGCAAAAGGATGTCAAGGATGTTAGATGGCACAAGCAGATTCCTGGAGCTCTTGTGAGTACAGGTACCGAGGGGTTGAACATATGGAAGACCATTTCCGTTTAAAATAGAGGTATGCGAATATAATGCGATTAATTAGACAGCGGGTTAACAGGGTAGCGGTGTTAGTTAGCGAGCGGCGTAGTTTCAGTAACAGTTGGAGCTGACTCTGGGTCCAATGGGTCCAGTGGAGCGGAGTCGGTTCCTATCAACTTATAGTAGATGCACATAGCCAGGACTACAGATTGAAGAACAGCAGAGGTTAGGATAGGAAGCCAGGAGCTCCATTTAGAGCCGGGGACAGACCATAGAGAGTAGGACCAGATGAACCCACCAGGGGTCTGAATGCACATCATCCCTAAAGATAAAGACCCGGAATGTTTTAAGTGGTAAGTAGTTGCTATCTGAGGAAGGTACTGAATGGCAGCAAAGACGGCAGATAACATTCCAAGGAGGTTAGCAAACTGCATGATAGTACGCCACTTGACTGCGTACATCAGTACAAGGCCAACGAGACCAGTTACAAGGGCATAACCACAGAAGATCCGGTAGTTATGGTATATCTTTTGATACTCTTGCTGAGATTCCGAGGCAGAATCCCTCGTAAAATAGACGCAGAGCAACAATATCAACACAAATCCCAGTGCTTGAGCAATGACCTGACAAAGACCAACAAGAGAGTTTGCACATTGATACGATGTGAGTATCGCATGGCAACATTGTCTTGCAGGTATAGTCACCAGGACCATATTGACAAGCATGCTGAAAGCCGAGGCCGAGCCTAGCAGCATATAGTCCGGAGAAAGACCTTCGGAGGATCTGGTTCTCAATATTCTCAAGTGTTGAGGTACATAAGACGCATAGACGCCCAAGACAAGTAGAACACCCAGTGCAAACTGTCGTTGGTCGAACTTCTCAAAGGCAGTGCAATCCATCAAAGTGTTCCTAATCGGGAAGGAAGTGGAAATTTTGTGTGGGGGCAGCGAATAGGCTTTTAGTTTAGAAGGGTTTTTTTTTGGAGGAAGCGGAAGAAAAAAAAACTTAAACCTTTGACGAAACTTTGTTCTTTCTAAGTGAAACCAGAACAGATAGATAACGATGACACTTGCAACGGCCTTTGCTGAAACGACACGGTTCTCGACAACAAATGCGGAGATGAGAATCCGGATGCTCAACCTTTACAGAAGATACATTCGTCATGCCAGA
This sequence comes from Xiuguozyma insectalens, assembly GCA_030574155.1. Classification (NCBI taxonomy): domain Eukaryota; kingdom Fungi; phylum Ascomycota; class Pichiomycetes; order Pichiales; family Pichiaceae; genus Xiuguozyma; species Xiuguozyma insectalens. The sequence continues at coordinate 246,186 of JAJMEL010000009.1, read as the reverse complement.
GAGTTTGTGAACGATTACGACTTGGACATTCCATCTTCTCAAGTTAAGACTAAGATCAGACAGGAGTTTGAAAAGAACAGATACGTCAACGATTTGGCCATTCAGAACGTGATGTACATGAGATCACAGATGGAGTTCCAAGAGTTGGTGAACTTCTGGAAACAGAAGTGCCATGTCATGAAGTACTTTGAAGACTTTAACTATTACAACACTACCAAGCCAAACTTTGTCGACAAGTTCCTCAAAGGTGCTGACTAGTGGCCGAGTATGCGTACCAGACTATGCATCTATGCCATTTATTACATATTATTTATTAACCTCATGATCGCTATATTATAAAATTATTGTACTAGACTAAGCTGCTCTATGATAGTATGGCACTCGTCTTCTCCAATCAGTTTGATGAACCGAAGAAGCTCGAACGCCGTCTCATAGTTTCGTTGGCTTACAAGCTTCCGTAATATATCCGTGATAAGAGCTCTATCGTTACCTCCCAGTTTCTGCTCTCTTTCCTCCTTTTCATAGTTTAACATCACTGTGAAATAGTGAGCTGCAAGACGGTAATCTTGTAATTCACCGACTAACTCATTCACTATACTGCGAGGAGTCTTTCCCAGTTTGTCAAACAGAACAGGCCAATACTGCGTCTCGGTCTTTCTCAAACTTCTCAGTATGATATCGTGTTCATGCCCAGTCAAATTGATCAGTTCCATCAATCGACTGAAGTATTCATTATCCTTATCGTATTCAGGATCTTCGTATGCATGTTGGATGTATTGAACCAGTAGTAGCTCAAGAACAAACCGGAACTGTGCAAAACGACGCAGTTTCCTATAAACGACGGAGATTCCCAAAGCATTCGGGTCCTCACTGTATGCACGAATGTTTGATTCAATGTAATGGTTCACCAGGTCGTCCAAGTAGTTCCTCTTGGTAGTCTCCAATCGGATCTTGGTGTCTGATTGACAATCAGCCTCTATACCAAACACAATATTCTTAGACGCTAGTGTAGTTAATGGGTAAGGCGTGGTACCTGTAGAGTTCACATAGTACTCGCCAGGCTTATCACTCAAGATATCATTACCGACTCTGATCTTGATAGGCGAAACCATGGCCAGATTTTGGCCACGTGAAACATTGTAGTGCAGTAGTTGAGAACCGTCAAAGATACACACCAGTGCAGATGTCAGTTTTTGAACATACTCTGCCATAGGTGTAAGCAGACGAGCCTTATAAACAGCAGAGGTCTCTGTACCTTTCACCTTGCGTATGTAGAACAGTTCCGTGGCAGAGAGCAATAACAGATCGGTCTCACCAACAGTCATTACCGTTTGATAGTTATCTCTAATGGAATGACTCCGTTGACCGAAACATTTCTTCAACTCATAGAACCGAGAACGCGTGAATAGCACAGACGAATCGGAAGGTCTCGACAGTTTCCACGTGTACACATTAAGAACGTCCGTAGTGACAATTAAATCGTCACTGAAAAGGTCTAAGTTCATGCTGAGCAAGGATTCTTGTTCTTTAGTTTCAGAGAAATCAAATGTCCAACAGGCAGAGTCTTCTTGGAATGAGCCATCTGAGTCGAAGACGGATGGCGGGAAGGCAGCAATACCGGATTGTTCTTGACCTTTTGATCCTAGAATCAAATAATCATTCCACCAAAGGCACGAAGTGATAGCGTTCGCAGCTGCACTTTGCTCATCAAAAGTACCAGGAATAGATCCGACTCCAGACATATCAAAGTATTTCCACTTATGGGTCTTGGTATTGAAAACAGCGACATCAAAGCTTCCAATGATACAGACCAAAGTACCACCATCACTGACAGCACAGCTTCGAATAATGTCACTGTTACGCAAACGGAACTCTAGTGGTAGAGGCTCCACAAGCCAAACGTTAGTCTCTTTGCTTGTTGTATCGTTCAGATTATAGTTGTAATGGTGATGATCAACAAGTTTCTTATCATAGGCTCTGAAGATCCAAAGTTTATCGGAATCTATTATGACAGGACGCTTCACAGAGACAGAAGATAAATGGCGAGAGTAGTTGAGTGTAGCCAATGATATCCTCATAACGCTGTTAGTGGTAGTTAGCAAAAGGCGAGACCCGTCAATGAACCGAATATCTCCTGGAACACTAAATTTAAGAGGGTCGTATTCGAATGTAGTGAAATTGAGATTGCCCAAAAATGAGTAGATGGACCAGCCATTTGTGTATTGAACAATCACACTCTCACCGAAAGGTGCCAAAGACAACCGGCATATAGCTCCTGCAGGTAATGCGCTTTGGAACGTTTTCAGTAAAGTCACAGTGAGATCTGGGTGCAGTTTATAGATCAAAATAGTGCCATCTTTCAATGCCACATAGCATATGTTCTTATGATTGTTTATGACAGATTTGATTGCGGAACTCTTACCGTTGTAAATCAAAGATCCTGTGAGATTGAGCAAATCGTCTGGATTTCTGCGAACTAACCAGCAATGACCCAGTTCGTTCACCCAGACAAAACAATTCAACGCGTAATCATAATGCATCTCTTCGATTCCAACCTTACGGTCTTCCTCATTATACCAGTTCAAGTCATCCATTAAGAGGTACTTGATCCGTTCATCTTGAGGCCCATCCAGTTTAATCACTTGGAAAGCGCGTGGCTTCGAGTTAACTAACAGTAATTTGGTATCATCCAAGAAACAGAAGTCAGATAAACGGCTTTGCACATTCAATATAAGTCTGAGACGCAGGCTATGATCGTAGACCGGGGTCTCATCTCCGCCATTCCCTAAAATGACATTGAGAACGTTCTGAACGAAACCTTTAGCTTCATCCGTACTGAGAGATTTCGCATTGTATGCATTTGATCCTGCCCTATAACGGGGAGTTGGGTTACCATTTTGCAAGACACGACCTTCAGAATCGAAAACAGTCAAAAGTTCCTCGTCAGTCTCTTCTTTGATCGTATAGATCAACACAACGTTACCCGAAGTCTCAATGGCTATATTCTTACCATTTGGGGACACCTTGGCCTTGACATTTGATCCGAACTTTGCAATTGACTCATTGGAACGAATCTGAGCAGATATAGGTGATCCTGTACGTGCATCGTACAGATATATTGCTCTGTAAGTTAACACTGCGTAAGGTAGAGCAGATTGACGACGTCTCACTGTAGGAGAAGTAACAGAGCCAATGATTGGATCCAGGTTCGGAGAACTTTCATAAGTGACAGGAGGTCCTTTCTTATAAGCTTTCCTATATAAGGTAGCCAGATCAGGAGTCTCTGGCAAGGACTGGACACAGTCAAGCGAGACAGGCCAAAACATCGAAGAAGAGATGCCTGTTAATTAGACGGGAGAGTTCAAGAGGGTGAAAAAAAAATGATGATAATACGACTGGGGCCGAGAGTGCTACACGTAAATATTAAACGCACAATTCAAAAAAGGGTATATAAGTATAAAAACTACACATTAGGCTTCCATGTCATCCATTGGAGCCTCATCAGCATACTCTGGCACTTCATCTGTGTCATTGACATCCTGATACTGTTGGTACTCATTAACGAGGTCTTGCATATTGGATTCAGCCTCAACAAATTCCATCTCATCCATACCTTCAGAAGTGTACCAATGAAGGAAGGCTTTTCTTCTGAACATGGCACTGAACTGATCACCAACTCTACGGAAGAGATCTTGAATAGAAGTAGAGTTACCAATGAAAGTAGCAGCCATATCAATGTTAGAAGGTGGGACGGAACAAACGGCACTCTCGACGTTGCTTGGAATCCAATCAACAAAGTAGTCCGAATTCTTGGTCTGAACTTTGTGCATCTCATCTTCAACTTCCTTAACTGAAACATTACCACGGAAGAATGCTGCAGCTGTAAGGTAACGACCTTTGCGAGGATCAGCAGCAGCCATCATATTGCGAGGGTCGAATAATTGTTGCGTGAGTTCAGGAACAGTCAATGAACGGAAAGATTGTGAACCGAGTGCAGTCAATGGAGCATAACCAACCATGAAGAAATGGAGACGAGGGAATGGAACCAAATTAACTGCGAGCTTACGAAGGTCGGAGTTGAGTTGACCAGGGAAACGTAAAGATGTAGTAACACCGGACATAACAGAAGAGACGAGACGGTTAAGGTCAGAATAAGAAGGTTGTGGTAACTTGAGGGTACGAACGCATATGTCGTAGAGAGCCTCGTTATCAATACAGAAGGTTTCATCCGAGTTCTCAACAAGTTGATGGATCGATAAAGTAGCATTGTAAGGTTCAACAACGGTATCAGAGACCTTTGGAGATGGCATAACAGAGAAAGTAGCCATCATTCTGTCAGGGAATTCCTCACGAATCTTAGAGATTAACAAAGTACCCATACCAGAACCAGTACCACCACCAAGAGAATGAGTGATTTGGAATCCTTGTAAAGAATCACATCCTTCAGCTTCACGTCTCACGACATCCATAACTGAGTCAACAAGCTCGGCGCCTTCAGTGTAGTGACCCTTTGCCCAAACGTTACCTGCAGACGACTGTCCATAGATCATGTTGTCCGGTCTGAACAGATTACCATATCTAGAAGACTTGACTGAATCGATAGTACCTGGCTCCAAATCAACAAGAACAGCTCTTGGCACATATTTACCACTCGTAGCTTCGTTGAAATAAACGTTAAGTCTGTCCTTTTGCAACTCGGACGTACCGTGATAGTTTCCTTCAGGATCGAGCCCATGCTCATTACAAATCGTCTCCCAGAAGGCGGCACCAATCTGATTACCACATTGACCAGTTGACAAGTGGATAATTTCTCTCATTTCGATCTACTTCAAGAAGAGGAAACACGCTTGAAGAAGTTTAAAATCGGATTTTTTTTTTTGTTGATGGTTTGTTTATGAAAACCTGAGCTTATTTATTGGTTGCCTAATTGGGAAAAAATAGGCAAGGATTTCAGAGATAACGATGATGAGGGTTGTGGTGGGGTAGAGGAGGGAGGGCAGGCAGAAAAGGTGGTTAAATCGAGTATTATGGTATAATAGATGGATTCTTTGACCAGATTGAGGCTTTTTCAATCTTATTTAGGCATGTTGAGACAGCGTCCTAACAATGAGACTGCCTTACTGTGTTTTCACTATTATTAGAAGACTCACCATAAGGTTTTTTTGAAGCAATGTTTCAAAATGGTTCCAGGTAAAAAGGCTATTTCAGATAGGTGGCTTTATATGACAACCTTGTTTCTATGCCTGAGTCCTGTAGCAAACCATACCTAGGTTGGTAGGTATAACTAGCCTTGTGGGTATATGGTGTAGAGATGTTAAGTATCGCTGTCTCTTAGAAACTGTTTTTGCTATTATTGGGTGGTACACGACATATACATCAGGGACTTCTTCACATCTTCTCCACAACGAACACTTTTTCCTTACAACTCGATTTAGACCGATTGGCATGCACTAGTTCCAACAATTGTGTGACAAGCACAAAGGGAGCAGTGCAGCGTCAACTTACAGTCAAATTCCGATGATCCTGTGATCGGACTAGTTAGTTCCCAATGCAACGAAGACGATCGATTTCTCTCAAATTTGCAGAAGCAGTCTCAGGAGGCTCAAACAGTAACTCATGGAAGTGTTGGATGTCACAACAGCTTGAAGGGATGCTTGAACTTTAAAAAGTATTGAGTGAACTTTAAAAAGTATTGATTGAGCATAAAGAATATGGGACTCGTTTGAAATCTCACCTACGGCCCTCTTAGGACAGATCAAACGGGCTCTGAATTTACAATCCTCTGAGTGATATTCACTCCGGATGAGCCTCTCGAAGCAAATTCAAAGCCCGAAAGGTGCAGCCAGCCTATTTCCATTACCCAAAGAGAAGATCTACGGAAATTTACTAATCATTGAGCTATTACAAATATTTAAGCAGGGTCCAGACTTATTACACTCGGGGAAATTTTTTGTTACGCCCGTTCGGGGAGTTAAACTTCTTTTTTTTTTCTTACATCCGTTGATTTTACATTATACCAGTGAGAAGTTTTTCCGTTCCATCTGCACCTACCCGCGCCGACCAAAACGGAAACCGGTTTCTAGCAAAAGCACATTATTGAGAAAAAATAGCTAAATAACTAGGCTTTCAAAAGAATTCCAATGCTGAAATGTCATTACAACCTTGTACCCCTCAACCACTTTCTACGACGTTTGGAATACACAATCCTGAAACCTTTAGATCCAATTAAGAAATTGTTGAGAGTATTCTAACAGTAAAACAGTATATGCAATATCCATCACTTCACAATACATATGCACGGATGAATACACACTAGTGACCTGTATCTGCAATGTTACATTATGACACTCTTGAACAAAAAGAGAAATATGCAGAAACAGTTTCTTTTTAGATTGAACCCCTAATCCTTCCCTTTTTTTTCACCGCCTCCATCTCCTGCAGGAGTTCGGCCTCGGTGTATCTCCAACTATTGTTGTGCCGTTCTACAGTATGCATTGTTGATTTTGGTTACCATTGCATGCTATTCCTCATATGAATATCATAAATCAGATAATTATATACACTGTAGTTAATATTTCAGTTCTTCGGCTAAGTAGAGATCGAACAATACTGAGAAGCTCCATACTATACTCAAATGCAGAGCTCTCTCCAAACAAAGTTCTTTTAAAAGCTTTATGATAAATTCGTTGAAACTTGTCTGAAACCACCTGAAACGGCGCCAGAGCCACTGTCAATACACCGATTCATAAATGTTCTCCCGATTGGTGGACCTAAGCTCTGCGGCTCGAGGACACTAGAAAAAAAAGTCCGTCTTTGTTTTTTTTTCCGCCGCGGCCATAAAGGCAAATTTCTCAGATCTTATCTGTGAAGATGAGACCTTAGAAAATGTTACATCGTAGGTACTACAATACAGTTACATGTCTGAAACGACAGTCAATATGATAGTTGATTATCACAAACAAACTAGAACATTTGGAAAGAATTAGACAAAATTAATAATAAGGACAGTCAACCAACTTAGACGCAATCATCTTACAAATGGACCCCTACCCCACCGCCTTCCCCACCCCTCCCTTTTGTTAGAACCCTTTTGTAGTTAGGCCGCACGCGGCATTGCATAAGCGGCGTGGATCATGGAACAAAAAATAATCTTAGAACAAAAAAATTATGCTACCCAAATTCAGTATGAATGCAGGAAGAATATCAGCAGAGCAAATAGAATGAATCACAAAGTTTCGGATGAATCACGGACCTAAGAAAACAGGCGCAGCATGCAGTTAGAACGATACTCATTCATGCGGTCTTTGTCCTTCTCCGTCACATTTTTCCTATTTGGTAAATTTCCTGCATTACATGCATGAGAAAAAGATTTCTACCATGCACGGCAATCACCTACATGAACGGAACAAGTCACAACTGAACGAGAACTACCCAATGATGCATTAGTTCTGCAACCAAATAACAACCAAACATTGAGATGATAGATAACTAATCATAGCAAGAATCACTCAATTGGTGACAATACTTGAAGTGTGTTACTAGGAATGAAGCCTGTCAAGATTTGAAAGATCTCAATGATTGCCTAATTCTTTCTGTCTTTAAAAAACAAGAGATATTCTTACACAAAAGGTTGACTCTGATTCTATTAATGAGATATACTACATGCAGTGTGTACCAGATGTAAAAACATGACTAGTCAAATTAGGAAAGTTTGGCATGGTTAGAAAGGAGCTAACAATGGATGTGGCATATTCGGGGAAATAGACAATGCTCACAGGATTTCATGCATATTCTTTTTTTAAAAAAAAAACTCCGAAAAAGAGATTCATGCCGATTAGTAAAAGTTACTCCGATGAAATATCTCGTCTATATAAAGAGGTCCATTTTGCACTTCTTGTCTCGTCTAGTATCTTCTCTTCAGCTTCATTCATTCACTTTAAAATGAACTGGTCAACATTGTTTGCAATTGCTGGACTCTTCCTTGATGGAGCTTCTGCCGGTGCTGCAGTGAATCCTGCCACCAGATGTGAGTACGGTGATGAATTGAAATCCACTGCCGGTCTTGCTGCAACTGTGTACAACTACAACTTCCGTGATCAGTCTCTCTTTGCTTCTCCAGGTTACTTGGCTAACCAATACACTGCATATGGAGCTGTTGCCTCTGCTTCAGGTATCTACTCTCCAAACTTCCTTATTCAAACTGACACTGATGTGCTTTCCACCGGTACACTCTATGGAATGACTTTTGCCACTTCCAACTTCACTATTGAGTACAGTGCTTACTTCCATGCTCCAGAGACTGGTATCTATGCCTTCACTCTTAACCAAATTGATGATGCTGCTATGGTTTGGCTCGGAACTGGTCTTGACTGTTGCTCTGGTGAGATCAACGGAGGACAGGATAACTCTATCGTCTATGCTTCCAAGCCAATCAATGGACCAAACGACAGCAAGACTGCCTACGTCTACATGGAAGCTGGTGGATTCTATCCATTCAGAATGACTTTCGTTAACATTCAATTCTACACCGCTGAACTTAACTTCCAGATCACTACTCCAAGTGGTCTCGTTATCTTAAACGATTACGAGAATTACATGTTCCAACTTAGTGATACCAATGGACACTGCTCTACTTCTGTTGTTTCCATTCCTATTACCACCAGCACCGTCACTGGTACTCAGACCGACTCAACCTATTCTTATACTACCACTAAAGGTTTGACCAGCGAGAGTAAAACCTACACTCAAACTGAGGTTATCGTTGATGTTCCAACTACTCCTCCATCTCCAACTACAACTACTACTACCAGGCCTTGGACCGGTTCTGTCACTTCTAGCACCACCGAGACCTACGTGACCACTGATAAGCATGGATTGACTGTCACCGACGCTTCTGTCATTGTCTACACCCCAACTCCATCTGCTGCTACATTCACTACCACCAAGCCATGGACTGGTTCAGTTACCTCTTCTACTTCTGAGTTCTTTACCACCACTGATGCCAAGGGACTTACTGTTACCGATGAATCTATCATCATTTACACTCCAACTCCTTCTCCAGCTAACTTCACAACAACTACCCCATGGTCTGGTTCTTACACTTACACCACTTCCGAGTTGTTCACTACTACTGACGCAAAGGGACTTACTGTTACTGATGAATCCGTTATCATCTACACCCCAACTCCTTCCCCAGCAAACTTTACTACCACCACTCCATGGACTGGCACTTACACCTACACCACTTCCGAGGAATTCACTACCACGGATAACAATGGACTTACTGTTACCGACGAGTCTGTTATCGTCTACACTCCTGCTCCATCCGGTGTTACTGTCACCACTACCGAGTCTTGGACTGGTTCTGTCACTTCTACTACCTCAGAGTTTGTCACCACTACAGACCATAACGGCCACACCGTCACTGACGAAACCGTTGTGATCTACACTCCAATTCCATCTGGTCATACTGTTACCACCACTAAGCCATGGACTGGTACTGTGACATCTTCAACCTCTGACTTTGTTACAACTACCGACCACAATGGACTTACTGTTACAGATGAAACTATTGTCGTTTACACTCCAGCTCCATCTGGTTACACCGTCACTACTACTGAGCCATGGACTGGTTCTGTGACTTCTACCACTTCTGAGTTTGTCACTACCACTGACAACAACGGAAACACTGTCACTGATGAGACTGTCATTGTCTTGACTCCAACTACTACTCCTTACTCGTACGTCTACAGAAACACAACAACTTCTGAGACCGAGACCGAGACTGTTACTGTTACCTCTACCTATGTGACTACTGACAGCAATGGACAAATCTTGACTGTTACTACCACTTACTGTCCAGAAAGTGACAGCAGTGTTCCAACATCTGAGTCTGCTGCTCCATCTGAGTCTGCTCCAGCTGCTGCCCCATCTGAGTCTGCCCCATCTGAGTCTGCCCCAGTTGAGTCTGCTCCAGCTGAAACCGTCGCACCAAGTGAATCTGCTGCTCCAAGTGAAGCTGCCGCACCATCCGAGTCTGCTGCACCATCCGAGTCCGCTCCAGCTGCTGCTCCATCCGAGTCTTCCCCAGCTGAGTCTGCCCCTGCTGCTCCTCCATCTGAGGCTGCTGCTCCATCTGAGGCTGCTGCTCCATCTGAGGCTGCTGCCCCATCTGAGGCTGCTGCCCCATCTGAGTCCGCACCAGCTGCTGCCCCATCTGAGTCCGCACCAGCTGCTGCTCCATCCGAGCCCGCCCCAGCTGAGTCTGCCCCAGCTGCTGCCCCATCCGAGTCCGCACCAGCTGCTGCTTCAACTGCTCCTGCCGTCAGTGTCTACGAGGCTCAAGCTAGTAAGACTGGAATTCTTACTTCCGTTATGGCACTTGTCTTGGCATTCTTGATCTAATTCTGATCGAATTGAATTCTTTCCGTTCTTATTAACATAGAGATGACTTCGTCTCTATACTAGTTCTTTTACTTATACCAATACATTACAATGAATTAATTTATGGTACGTAGACCCTGCTGTAACTTTCCACCTTGGAACGACAACAGACACAGGTATTGTACTTTCTCACATAAAGCGAAACACGACAATTCTCACAGATTGACAAGCACTTGCAAGGCCAAACGATGATCTGCCTGGAGTTTTCATGACAGATAACACATGTACCAAGAGCATCTTCTGATAATTCATGTGAATGAGGTTCCTGTAATCGTTTATCCTTTTCACGTATAAGATCCAACAATTGTAATTCATCATTGTAATATTCCGCAAAGCGAGAACGTGTTAAATGAGTAACAGGCTCATCTAAATGTTGCATGTGGTAACCCAATACTCTATTCTGGGAAATTTCGTCCGCCGTGGAAGGATTCACCAACGATTGAATTGTATCAAATGGAATTGTGTCATTAGAATCATCGTCATCATATTCCTCCTCATTAACATTTTCATTGTCAGTGTCATCTTCAGTACCTTCTTCATCAATACCATCCTCATAATCAGCAGATGAATCTTTCTCTGAAAGCCGAGTAAACTGCATCAAGTACGGATAGCTTTCAGCCACAACAGATGGATCCAGTGTATCTATATCAATTTCCGACTCTTGCTCTTTAGAATCTTGCACAGGTGCAGGCTTAGCCGCGTGTGGCTTCCTCCAAGGAAGATACTTCAAAGCGATCTGCCAGAGACCGTAACAAATTCTTCGAGTATCTTGAACTCTCTTTAAAATATACCAGCTGTTTTCCTTCGAAGACATCTCAGCTTGAGGTGCCATTTCAGCAGGGTATGGAACTTCTTTACCATATCCGGAAGCTTCCAATCCAGCAAGTTCTTTATCAATGAAAGTCCCCAACGGGAGCGACACAGGAGGTGCCTCTGAAACGTAATTTTCGTTCCCTGTCACATTAATTGCGACCGATCCAATGTTCACCAGGGCCGTATAGAAATCATCTGATAATGAAACATTAATCGAATCCAAATGGTTGAAAAGAGTACTGATTGTTAAATCTTTGAAAGAACCGCGGAAGATGCCGGCAAGGAGATAAACTGTAAGACTAACAGTCAAAATGACAAAGAGGATCAGATGCGGCAGGTAACCAAGAATGACAGAGAATGGAACGTAAAAAATACGGCCTTCTATGAAAAGGCGTGCACAGACATATATGGAATAGATTCCGATCACTGTGGATGGGATTAGACGGTATTGCATCAGATCTAAGAGTCCGAGGATGTGAATATCAAGATGATTTGCCAAGGCAATCAATGAGATTTTAAGCAACTCAACAGGTGGCCGTGTGTTTGGGCCTTGCACTTCTTGGAAGGACAAAGAATACTCGAACATGGTCAAGGAAGTCTCCATTCCTGGCCTAGTACCGGAAGTGCAAGCAACAAATGTGTCAATGACCTGACTGATACACATTCCCAGATAGAATGGTTTCAGTATAGCTGTACTTGGACCATATAGTGTATACTTCTTATTGTTCTTCTGGACTGAAGTTTCATAGTAATCGGGACCAAAAGAGAGTCCTAAGAAGGAAAGATCCTTAAAAGTCTTTGGATCGAAATCGTATGTAGGAGATGGCCAAACCAATTTATCGAATGAGGAGTTACGATACACTCTCATACTGACAAAGATGCCGTATGCAGACTTCCAGAGAAGATAGATAGCCAACGATCTCAATATAAGACGTGAGAGCTTAGGAAGCTTTTTGACACGACGGGATGATGCGAACATGACTATACGGTTAAGAACCATTGCAGTCAAAAGACATAGCGTAGCGAAGGGAGAAACGCAATAAGAGAGCAGTGAACGAGACCTATTCCCATTGAACCCACTGTCTCTCGATTGTTGAGATATTGCCTCCGAAAAAGAGTCAATTACTCTCTTAATCTTCCACATGATTCACCATTAAAGGAAGAAACGAGATTAATCAGATTGGAAAGTGCTCTTTACTTTCTGGTGTACTGCGGCACCAGAATTAAATCACGGGGGTTTTCTCTTTCCCCTACAGGCAGGACCAGCTGAGGAAGTAAAATCCAACCCCACAAGTAAATAATTCTTCTGACAGGAAACTGTATGATGTTAAAGAAATGGCGGAAGCAATAGATCAGATCCCTGATAACTTGGATGAGCTTCCTCATCTAAAGGAGAAGTATACGATTGATAAGATGTTGGACGAAGGTGCCGGAGGTGTGATTGAAGTAGTGCGACCGATTGAAGAAAGTGGTACCACACATCTGTACGCTATTAAGACGATGACTAAGCTTGGAGATTTGACACAGAAGGAGGCATATGAGTTGGATACACTGAATGAATTTCGGACGATGGTGAAGAGTAAAAACAGCAAGCGTGTTGCACAGGTTTATGAGGTTGTCAGGTCCGATACCATAGGTAAAGATGCGGGACCTAGTCCATACAAACCGTTGGGTATCGTGATGGATTATTATCCGAATGGCGACTTTTTAAGTTTATTGACTAAAGTCCGTAAATTCGGATTGAAAGTGTCACCTGGGTACATGGATGAAGTGTTTGTTCAAGCGTTAGATGCTGTGAAATGGGTTCATACGAAAAATGTCGCTCATAGAGATATCAAGCCAGAGAATCTGTTGATAGATGCCAAGGGGAACTTGGTTCTAACGGACTTTGGTTATGCATTGGACTTGGACAGGTTGGAAGACTATACTATCGATGAAGAGTTCCTATTTTTGGGAACGCAGTCTTTTAAAGCTCCAGAGTTGTATCTTTATAAGGAAAAGATACCAGAAGATCCTTCAAAAGTTGATTTTTTGGCCATGGATACTTGGTCATTAGGAGTGTTGTACTATCAGCTTGTGACCTCATCAAAGCCATGGTTGAAAGCACATAACTCCGACCATTCATACAAATTCTTTGCTACCCGGTACCAACAATCCCTGTTAAACACACTCAATGGGTTTGATTTGAGACGTGTCTTATCAGGAAGTTCCTTTGCGAAGTTCAAAGAGGACTCATCATTAGAGACAATGATCAAAATGTTGAATCCAGATTATAAGAAGAGACCTAAGATGGCTGCAATTTCAACGACAGACTGGATACTTCAAGCAAGAGCTACTCCACCTAACGAAGAGACATTGAGATTACTTAAATAGCGAGTGATTGCCGGATCAACGTGATGAGTCGTTCTTCGGAAGCCTTCACTGGATCAGAACGTTTAACCTTATCAGATGTATTGAATCCAAGTTGACACAGATGAACCGGATTCTGATTGACGATAATGGATCGATTTGCAACGAAAGGACCACACATTGCCACCAGGTCGGAGCTGCGAATGATATTAGTCTCTGAACTCTCCTTTGTCGCCCAAGTGGACACCTTAATATTACCTTTATGATAACGCATTAGAAAGAAGAAGTGAAGTAAAAAAGGAATGAATTTGGCAGGATCCAAATGATCCTTTTTAGAAAAGTAGGTGGTTCCCCATTAGGCAAGATTTGGGATTTGTAATGAAGAGATGTGCATGAAGAAGAAGAAAAAGAATAAGCAAAGAAGAAGAAGCAAGGGAAGGAAGATATATGGGATGATGGGACCAGGAGATTACAACTGCCTACATTGTGTATCTTGAAACTATGATTGCATCTCTTTGGAAGGAGGATCATCACCTCCCCCCTCTCCCTACTCTTACAATATGGCCATTATTTTCTCATATATGCATAGAACCTATTTTTAGGTTGATCTGCAGTAAGCAAGTCTATCAAATTAATATCACGGTTTGCACAATTCGGACAAATATATTAGAGACAAACCAACAGAACCGATTCGACCAATCACATCGATTACACTCAACAATACACAATCCATATACACATGATTCCTAAATCAAGAGATTGCTATCATGCATGCATAGACCTAATCCAGCTACCCCCACCGAATTCACACAATTTCTTTGTGTGTTTCGTACTTCAATCTAAACAATGCAGCCGCATTCTAATGCATATTTCTTCCCGCAACATGAGTACTTTACTCCCCGGTATAAAATTTACCCGGCCATATCTAGCCCCCCATTCCTGTCGATCTTCCCCCCCAGCATTGACGAACATTACTCGCCTGAAAAATTTTTTGTTTTTTCCCCTAACTACTTAACTCGACAACAGAGCTTAAAGGATCTGTTAATTGACTTTAAAGAAACAATGACCTTGGAAGACGACCCAGTGGCCACCCAGATGTCTGGGTTGTCACTCTATCCGTCTCAGGCCGCAGTCCAGCATTCAACTTCTCAATTCCAACAACAACAACCAACCGTTCGTCTTTCCAACATCCCAAAGGATACCTCGCTGCGCGAGGCTTTCTTGGTGTTCTCCTTATGTTTAGACGAAGTCATCTTTGTTGATATAGAACAGAAGGGAGAATCTCCTCGGGCCATCGTTGCACAGTTTGCAAATTCAAATACTGCAAGACAAGTTGCTCAGTTGTTGGACGGTCGTGCAGTGTTTGGTTCAGCATTTTCTCCGGTTAAAGCGGAGTTAGTTAGTGATAAGCCACCTCCAACTCAACAGTCAACGATATTAAACTCTGGATTCCTCTTCAGTGACCCATTCCGTCCACCGGGTACTCCTGGTACTCCAGTTACACCAACGACTCCTGGTTCAATCTCTGATGAACAACAACAGGATCAGAAGCAGGCTACTTCTTCCCCACATTTATCTTCAACACAGCAACAACCTGCACAGATTCCATCACCAAGAAAGTCTGCCACCCTTGGTGTCGTTCCACAGCATATTCAAAGGCCCAAACCAACCACAACCGGCTCATCCGGCTCATCCAACTCATCCCAAACTATCCATGGTCACGTTCCAACACCTTCTGGTGCTTCAACTAATAGCTCCAGTATGTTGGATCAACTGAGTTCATCTATTTTGCCACCATCTGCTCCAAATATGCTTCTATTGGACGATTATGACTTGGTTAGCCCTTGGTCTGCAGCCGCTACTTCTGCAAATGTTCCTAACCAACCTCTTACTCCTAACACGAGTACTTCCAATACTTCACCTTCGTTGCAACCGGTGCCAACTTCTAAGATATTGCCGGATTCTCTCACGATCAATACTCCTACAAACGACTGGGATCGTCGTCGGTTCTTTATGCAACAGCCTTCTTCAACAGCTGGTTCGAATCAAGCGTCTGTCAACGGAGGTTTGGCATCTTCTCCAAGATATAATCAGTTCCCACGTTCACAGTCTCATACAACGCCTACTCATCCACAACCGGTGCGTCCTGTGAATATCTCTCAATCGTCCTCTGCATCAACTGCTCAGATCCCAACGTCTTCGACTGCATCATCACAATCACCACAATTAAGACAGCCATCACCACAACTGGCTCAGGCAACATCTCAAAGACAACAACAGCCTGGTACTCCAAACGGTACTCAAACGGTTAATGGTAGTGCACAGAACGGTACTAATGGCAATGGTCAAGATTCGTCTATTCCAGAGTTGTCTCTTTTGGCAAGAATCCCACCTCCAACTAATCCAGCGGATCAAAACCCACCATGTAACACACTCTATGTGGGTAACTTGCCACCAGATGCTACAGAGATGGAACTTCGCGCATTATTCCAACCTCAAAAAGGTTTCCGTCGTCTCTCTTTCAAAAACAAGCAATCTTCTGGTAACTCGCATCATGGACCGATGTGCTTTGTGGAATTTGAAGACGTTGCACACGCTGCAAGGGCTCTGGCTGAACTGTACGGACGTACATTGGCTAGAACCAATGGATCAACGAAAGGTGGTATTCGTCTGAGTTTCAGTAAGAATCCACTGGGAGTTCGTGGACCTGGTCAAGGACGCAGAGGTTCTGCTAACCAATATCACAACAACAGCAACGGCAATGGCAATGGAAACAGCAACAGCACTAATAATGGTAACAGCGGCAACAACAGCAACAATGGAGGAGTTGTCGACTCCGGGAAGATGCAAAACAATGGATACTACACTGGGTATAACTACAATATGCACAGCAAGTAAGTTCCCAACCTCATCATAATGTACGCAAAGCATTACCGTGTACAGCTACTCGCAGGCACACTCATTCAACTTAGGTTTCAACTTATTTTCCTTCTCTCTTTTTTTTTTTTGCATCATGCATACTACTTTATCATGTCATTATCTCATTTCATTTCGTCTTTATTCTAGCCCTCATATGAGATGTATACATACATACATATATACATATATATATCGTTAACTTCATGTCATAAATTTTGATAATCAATCGATTTCAACCGTTTGGTCGACTCCTGGATATTTCGGTATCTCCAAGTCCCATCTCTGTGCAATCTTATCTGAGATGAATCTTCCACCCCAGAAATGACGTGCACCACTCTTAAGCTTTGTAGAACATGGCTTTGGTGCAGTTAAACTCACGAGGGCATCCGGTTGATACTCTGCCACTTGAGGGTCCTGTGGTCCCTCGTTAACGTCCCAACCGGACGGTGTGTCAACTGCGACAATCTTCTTGCCTGATTTCTGTGATTTCAACATCTCCTCCAAAACTGTATCAAATGGTGCTCTCATAGGTGCATGGAATGAGAATCCAAACAATGCATCCACTATAATATCCGACTCTAACAGTGAACTCTTCAACAGATCAAACTGATCATCTTCCTTGATGACAGGGATTTCAAACTCTCCCAACTGTTTTTCCAAGTTCAAGAACAAATCCTTCTTCGATGGCCTTGGATAGTACACTTTCAAATCGGTATATCCAAATAGTTTCAAATGACGAGCTGCAACCAATCCATCTCCTCCATTATTGCCTGGTCCACATAGAATCACGCAGTTATGATAGTTCGTTGGAGGAAATGCCTTATAAATCGATTGTGCAACACTCAATCCTGCCAATTCCATCAATTGATCTATAGAGTAACCACACGTTGACATTAGCTCTTTATCTAAAGCCGCAGCTTTAGCTGCTGCAAGTACTTTAAATCCCATTATAAAAAGAAGTAGGTTGTAAGGAAAAGGGAAGAAATCCGGGGTGAGGTGACATAATGAAAGTGAAAAATGGTGTATGGGTGTAAGGGCATCCACTCTCCTCTTGCACTGCCAAGATTTATTTTCCTAATCAGGTATGGCTGAAGTGTGTAAAGCCACAGCGGAGGAGTCTATATATCAGAGCATTTGCTCGCAAAAGACGACTCCTACAAACCACAACTATGACCAACGACATTCCGACGATCAAATCGGTGGCCATTATTGGCGGAGGTCCGGCAGGAATCGCAACTGCCTATGAATTGAGTAGAGCTCTCAAGAACGGAAAGTCCTTATTTGGAGAAAAGGACGTTTCAGAGTATGAGAAGTTGGGTGTTTCACTATTTGATGAGATTGTTCTTTTTGAAAGAAATGCCGGAGTTGGAGGTGTTTGGGACAAGACTGTTCGTGCTGAGAACAACAATGATCCTCAATTGCCGGATTTCAGCCGAATCAATGGCTCATCACTCGGACCCGACAGTATTTATATCAAAGCGGAAATTGATCCAGATCTGGAAAGGGATTTAGGTAAATCTTCGTATGACCATCCGATAGAGAGACCAAGGGACCCTAACGACAAATATAGTTGGAGATCTTCTGCTGCGTATCATAATCTATTCACCAACGTTTCAAATCGGAACATGTCGTTCTCTTTCCAAGAGAGAACCCCTGAAGAATTGGAATCGTTGAGTAAGAAGTACAAGCATGTACCACATTTCCAAACTGCAGATGATGTTGGTGACTATCTGGCAACCGTTGTCAAGGATAACCACCTTGATAAGTATATTCGCAACAATTCAAACGTTGAAAGGGTTCGGAAAATCGGCAATAAGTGGGAAGTCATTGTGAGAGATCAATCCGGCGACACCGATAAGTGGTATAGACAATTATTTGACGGAGTTGTGATTGCCAACGGTAAGACAGTTCCAATTATACCTGAATTGAAGAACTTGGATGAGTTTTCAAAGAATGTCACTGTGACTCTAGCCAAATCCATCAAAAATCCATCCTTCTTGAAAGATACCAAGAAAATCCTATTTATTGGATCTTCAGTCTCAGCCGTCGATCTCATTCAATACGTCTATCCAAGAGATACCAACAAGTATCCTATAATTGTCTCTAGAAAAGGCAAACCTTCAGATGGTGCGACATGGACCAACTTCTGTTGTTATTCCCAAGGTATCATCAATAAACCTGAGGTGGCAGAATTCTTACCAGCTACAAATGGGGTCAAGTTTGTCGATGGGACTGTGATCAATGACCTCGATTCTGTTGTTATCGCATGTGGTTATCACTCTTATTTCCCATTCTTGGACTCAAAGGATCATCAGTTCTATAAATGGGTCTTTGATATCGACGATCCAACTTTGGCATTAGCTGGTAACCTCTATGCCGGTTTGTTCTTCAACCGTGCAGAGCAACAAGGTGCCGCAATTGCAGGTGTTTGGTCCCATTCAAAGCACCTACCTCCCAAGAATGAACAGCTGGAATGGTACAAGGAGGAACATGTAGACTATTTGCCACCATTTGAATTGGTTGATAAATTCATGAAACCTTTAGGTGAATATGTATTGGATGGCCGTCCAGATCCCTTGGCGAACAAACCAAATTTCATGGCTGAATTGGCAATAGCTCAGAGCGAAGTTCTTACTGCATGGTACAAAGTCCATGATGGCGAGATCTCAGCTAAGGATATAGTTCAAAAATAGCCTTAATTATCATTCATTATACGTAGCTTAGTTAATTGTCTGGTGCGATCGGCAATCCTAGAGCTTCTCTCTGAGACTTGGAGTTAGGATCGAAATATGGCTTCTCGGCAAGCGAGGTCACTCTGGTTCCATGTCTTAACTCATCTCCCTCATGGTCCCAGATAGATCTGTGCTGCGTGGAACGGTTATCCCAGATAGCCGAAGTTCCGTAACCAGGCTCGGTTTTCCAGTTGAATCTCACTTGGATGTCAGCGTTCTTTTCATAGACATCGAAGAGGTAGTTCAAGATAAGATCTGATTCAACAGGTGTGAGACCCAGAATACGTTTGGTCATCGACCTATTGACGAAAAGATGCTTCCATCCAGTAGCAGGGTTAGTTCTGACCAATGGATGAACTCTTTCAACGTTTTTGTTGTTCCCAAATGGATCGTCTCTGTCAAGATAGGCATGGAAAGAGTTGTAGACAGCTTTCTTACCGTCAAGGAACCGTTTCATCTCCTCTGATAACTTATCATAGGCTGCGTATCCAGATGCCCAGAGTGTATCACCACCAACATCTGGAATAGCATCCAGATGCAAATGAGTGATACCAGCAGGTTGCCTTTCATGAACCAAATCAGTGTGCCAGACTTGGTTACCCACCGATCCATAACGGAGTCTGTCCCAGTTACCATAGTTAGCATTCTTGAAGTTTAGGTTCTGTCCCTTTGCATTGGAGTAGTCATTCCAGATGACCGTGGTACCTGGTAGGCCAGGAACATGAGGGGTTTGTGGATGCTTTTCCACATTGCCCCAGTACTCTCCAAGTTCTCTTTGCTTCTTAACTCCTAACTTCTGCTTGCGGAAGAAGACAACTCCACGTTCAGCAATGAGCAATGCCAATTCATCCTTTTGCTGATCAGTCAAATCTGCCAACTGTAATCCAACAATCTCAGTACCGATCTTCTTGGTAAGATCACGGACTTCAGTTGCAGCTCCAAACAATGCCTTCTTTTCAGGATCCGCATTCTTTGCCCTTTCAATGTATGGCACATCATAGTCCCTAATGGCATAGGCTTGGTCCACATAGACAGGAATCTCAGATCTTGGTGGAACTTCTGGGTATCCATTGCTCAAATCAATGTTGTCAGCTTCAAACCGCTTTCTAGTGCTCTCCGGCAGAAGGCGAAGGCCAACACTATGATCCTTACCTGTAGGCATCTTATAGCCGTTTGTAGCACGGGTTATATTGATATCATTGCGATTGCGGACCAATTCCTCAATCTGCTGGTCCAATGGAACAGAGATATTTGTTTCTTGTGTCTCCAAAACGGAAGTACGAGAAGGCATATCGAGTTAATTGTTGTCAGAATATGTCAAATTAGATTCTTCTACGTTATTATATTTAGCAGGCTCCGGAGAAGAAGTACCTGATTTGAAGGTGCCACATAAAAAAACTGTGGAGTCAAGAGTTACGGATTTGGAAGCATTTCCTTTTTGAGACAATACGATTTTTTATTTTTGTCTCTGTATTTCACTGATTAAACAAGTGTGAAAAAGAAAAAAAAGTGGAGAACTGGCTCTATCACTAAACTCCGCTACGCGGTTAAGGCCGAAGAAATGTGGATCGAGTGATTATTAGCAATGAGTCATGTGGGAAGGTTTTGTTTTGGACACAATTTTATCACCTGCCTTCAAATACGTAGAGATTTGAAATCATCAGACAGTAATAGACAAGGTCTTCTGCTCACAAACTCTATGTAAGTCCTTTCCGCCCCACACTTTTTTTCACAAATCTCCGTGTCTCAATTAGGCAATTTTTCACCTCAATATCAGCGTGGATCTGAAAAATTGTGTTCTTTCGCAAATAGACACAACACTCTTTTTCTCTGGATGTTAAGATTTTCTTCTAAAAAACTGGGATTCAGGTCTGTCCGTCCTCGGACCTCGATTAGACTTCAATCGACGACACCCAAGCCACCTAAGCCAGAACCAAAGAAAGGTTTCTCACCACTCACCGTTGGTGGAGTCTTCTTGCTCGGTACTCTTTTCGGTACTTCGTACATTTCCAGTAAAGTGAGTCAGAACCCACCGGAGTTCTTATTCCCATCTTCTTCGGCCACAAAATTGGACAAACTTGACTCTCCACATTATGGTAACACTGAAGAGGCGTTGCAAGAAATCGAGGCTGTTCTTGGCAAGTCCAAGGTTTCTCGTTCTAAGAATGAATTGGATGCTCACTCTGACACTTTCTTCCAAACCGAGCATGCTGCTCCAGATGAAAGACCAGTGGCTGTCGTTTATCCCGAAAGTACCGAAGAAGTCAGTGAAATTATGAAAGTTTTACACAAGTATCGTGTTCCAGCCGTGCCATTTACCGGTGGAACTTCTCTCGAGGCTCACTTCACCCCTACTAGACAAGGTGTGAGTATCGATCTTAGTCGTATGAACAAGATCATTGCCTTACATAAGGATGATCTCGATGTCGTTGTTCAGCCTGCTGTTGGTTGGCAAGAACTTGGTGAATACCTCAACGAATACGGCCTTCTATTTGGTCCAGATCCTGGTCCAGGTGCTTGTATCGGAGGTATGGTTGGTACTTCCTGTTCCGGTACCAACGCTGCTCGTTACGGTACTATGAAGGAGAATGTGGTGAACTTGACTGTTGTTTTACCTGACGGTCAAGTCATTAAGACTAGAAGAAGACCTCGTAAATCTGCTGCTGGTTACAACTTGAACGGTATCTTCACTGGTTCTGAAGGTACTTTGGGAATTGTCACAGAAGCCACACTTAGACTCAACGTCAAGCCTAAGGTTGAGCACGTTGCTGTGGTCTCATTCCCAACCTTGTTTGATGCATCTGCTGCAGTCGCTGGCTTTGTTCAACATGGATTAAACTTGGATGCCATGGAACTTCTCGACGATGATATGATGAAATATGTCAATGAAACTGGACATACTACGCACAAATACGCCGAAAAGCCAACTTTAATGCTTAAGATTGGTGGACCTTCCGAACAAGCTGCTAGAGCTTTAACTAAAGATGTTGAAAGTATTTGTTCTCAAAACAAATCCTCTGGATTCAACTTTGCCGAATCTGAAGAGGAGAAAGATGAACTTTGGAACGCACGTAAAGTTGCTCTTTGGTCCACTATTAATCATGGACAAGAACATATCGATAAAGATATCCAAGTTTGGACCACCGATGTGGCAGTTCCAATCTCTGAACTTGCTAGCCAGATCCAACAGACTAAAGATGAGATTGCTAAATCAGGATTCCAATCATCCATCGTTGGTCACGTCGGTGATGGTAACTACCATGCTTTGATTCTTTACAAGAAAGGACAACAGGAACAAGTTAAACCGATTGTTGAACATATGGTTCAACGTGCTTTAGAAGTTGACGGAACTGTCACCGGAGAGCACGGAGTTGGTTTAGGTAAGAAAGGTTACCTCAAGGAAGAACTCTCTGAGGAGACTTTGGATCTTATGAGAAAGATCAAGTTGGCCATCGATCCTCACCGGTTGTTGAACCCAGACAAGGTCTTTGACATTGATCCAGCCAAAAAATGAGTGTGTGTCTGTCTATATAGTAATACAGTCAAAGCAAACAAGCAAACAATTGTGCGTTAGTAAGTCCCTTCTCCAAAATGACAACCGTACACCACTTTTCGGCGGCCTCGGTCAGCCCTCTGGAGCCTGGTTCGGCGGACTCGGGATATTCGGGACGGAAAATGTGTAAAGTGTGGCGTCTTCCTATTTGGGATATACTAGATCTTGGCATTTAGACTTTGATATAAATATGCTAGACAGCCATGATGGGAAGATTACAAAGCAACCAAAAGCCTAGAGATGTCTGAACAAACAGTTGTTGAAACAAACACAAACGAGGCTACACACCACGTTGCCCTTGATGAACAACTGGAATACCTTATTAGAAACCACCCAGAGGTCTCTATTACCAGATCAAGTCACAGAAGAAATAATAAGGCTACCGGTACTGATAAATCGGGCCTTTCAATCCTTCCAGACGATGCAAAGGCCAGATTAGAAGCTGACGGTATCGATCTCTCTAAAGGATATCCGGAGATTCCACCAAGATCTGAGATTCCAGTCTTTGTCGATCAAGCACACGCCATTAGGGACTACGATGTTCCATACGATGAGAGAGCCAAATATGCCGATCCTGAAAAGAAGGCACTATTTGGAGCTGCAACTGAAGTCCGTGATCTTACCAAGAAGATCGGTACTGAGATCGTTGGATTGCAATTGGCAGACCTTAACGATAAGCAGAAGGATGAGCTGGCATTGCTTGTCGCTGAGCGTGGAGTTGTCTTCTTCCGTAATCAAAAGCTAGGCGTTAAAAAGCAAAAGGAGCTTGGCGAGTACTGGGGTAACGTCGAAGTTCACCCACAGACTGCCCACGTTCCAGGTGTCCCAGGTGCTACCGTTATCTGGGTCGATTACCACAGAAGCAAAGGTATGAATGTCACTTTCAAGAATGCCAACTATGGTAATTGGGACAGAGTCCGTTATGGACAGATCGCCAACCAAGTCTGGCATACCGACTTGGTCCATGAGAGACAACCTGCTGGTATCACTCATTTGCATTTGGATTCAATTCCAGATGTTGGTGGTGATACACTTTGGGCATCTGGATACGCAGCCTATGACAAGTTATCAGAGGAAATGAAACGGTTCCTTGACGGTAAAAAGGCTGTTTTCTTTTCAGCACACGACTATATCGACAGAGATGATCCATTTGGAAATAGAAAGAATGTGGAGAGAGTGCATCCATTGGTCAGAACCAATCCTGCTACCGGATGGAAGCATCTATTTGTCAACAGATCTATGACCAGACGTATTCTGGGCCTCACACCTGTTGAATCAGATCTTATATTGAACTATCTCTTCGATGTCTATGAAAAGAACGCTGATATCCAAGTGAGATTCAACTGGAGATCCGAGCCAGGTTATGGAACTTCGGCCATCTGGGATAACCGTTCGACACAGCACAGAACCATCTGGGATCACGAAGGTACAGAACCAAGGCATGGCACCAGAGTGACCTCTCTTGCCGAGAAGCCATACTTCGATCCTAACTCCAAGTCTCAAAGAGAGGCACTGGGACTGCCTATTGCACCAGATAATTAAAACCATACGTAATGAATAACAAAAATTAGGGATTTTCATTTCAATTAAATATTCGTCGTTACTTCTTGCCGATGAGCTCGTCTGGGCTAATGATACCTTCTCTGTTCTTAAGGAACACATCCAACAGAAGGTTTCTGCTCTTTCCGATGTCAGCCACGTGGTCCTCTTTGGATTCACCCGTGAATGGATGAGGACGGTCCTTGAGTCCTAGTTTGCATAATGGATCGATGAATATATCCTTGACATTAAAGACACGGAGTCGAGGCCGCGATTCGTCATTATACCATTTGAGTTGGTCTTCCTTGGATGGGAGCGTAGTGTTACCAGACCAGACTCCAGAAAGAGCCACACCTTGAGCTTCGACCCTACTGAAGAAGAAGATCGAGTATGTGTTACCGACAAGTGCCAGAGTTGGGTCTTCGATAGAGAAAGTCCAAAGGTAGAAGTCGAGCAAATGCGGATGTTCATCAAGGTATGATTGTTCAAAGAATGGGAAGTAACTGTGATAGCCAGTACAAAGAATAATGGCATCGAAATCATCTTCTTGGGTACCATCTGCGAATCTGACACCTTGAGTCTCAGGTAAGAACTCTTCAATGACAGGTTTATTTATAAAACCTTTTGACCACGTAGCATAGGCGACCCAATCATGGAAGTTTCTGTGGTCCGATTGACGTGAAATGTAGATAGTAGGTTCATCAATACTTCTTGGGAAGGCATATTGGAGAATATCAACAGCAGAGATACTGGCTCCAACTAAAAGGATTTTCTTTTTCTTGGCAAGGACTGACGGATCCTTGAGTGACTTACACATTGTGAGAAGTAGATCCTTATTGTTTTTGTTGTATTCAGCAAATTCAGGCAAGCCTTTGAAATGTGGCAAGCTTGGAATGGATTTACCGTTGCCGATGACCACTGCATCAAACTCTTGAGAATACCAATTATCCACAATCTTTCCATCGATATTCTGAGACGATCTGATGGTGACTTCCCATTTACCAGAATCCAATTTGCGAACTCTTTCAACGTTACTGTTGAGACGGATGTATTGAGAAAGATGATTCTTGGCAACCACTTTATCGAGATAGTTACCGACATCCTCGGCCAATTGATAAATCTTCAAATATTTATATCTCTTGGCAAGCTCTGCCAATTCCTCCTTGGTATAATCCTCATAGGAGAATGTCATATACTTGTTTGGAACGTTTGTGAAAAGATCCTCATAAGCACCAGAAGATCTCCATTGGTACTTATCTTCACGTTGTGGAGTATCCTTGGTGATCACAACAGGATTTTCATAAGTCGATTTGGAAAGTTGGGATTCTAACTCCGAATCAATCGGGGCCTTGGCAAAGATCTTTTCTTTTTCCTCCCATTCAGTGGAGAAATCAGGTAAAGCTGGATCGGTATTGTTATATCCACGAGTCTCTTTACACCAGACACCACCGACACCATTGTTTCGTTCGAAAACAACCGGTTGGAACGCTATCTGTTCTTTATACTTAGAAACATCCGTCTCTCCATATAAAGTGTCACCGTTTTTCAAAGTCCTAGTTAGATCATAAAGTGTAGTAATTCCAGATGGTCCGCCTCCAATAATGGCCACCGTTTTAACGTTTATCTTGTCCAAAGTCATACCGACAGTAGATCAAGAGTTTGTATGAAGGTTCGTTTACCTGATTAAGATTATCCGCAGACTTTTCACGCTATTTTATCGAATGTCCAGCTGCGGTACAATTTAACCGAATCTATTGAAAAACTGTGGCGTCAATATAGCACAGCCTTGAACAATTCAGGGACTCATTTTTTCTTTTCAACATAACAATACAAACGGGAAATGATTGATTAAGGTAGTTAGGGAAAGGACTTTGAGTTGTAAAGAAAGAAGGATATTCCCACGAGTATGTGCATGTGGATTTGCAATGGAGATATCAAAACTTGTGCAAGCAAGGATTTTTTTTTGATCAACTGGATGTCGGTCGTTTCTTTTTTTTTTTTTTTTAGTTCGTTCGGTATCTTTTAAGCGATAAAAGATCAACGACAGATTGGCATATTTAGGAAGGACTTTGACAGGTCTATCGTACGTTGATATATATTTGATCTTTGAAAAGACGCTTGAGACTAAATACAAACAGAAGGAGTGACAAAATGGAAGGTATATAGAAATAAAAGTGCTATAGTACCAGAATAGAGGATTACCACTAGTATGACTTTGTTCACAATCCACTTTCCATTCAGCCGTTGGTAAACTACTCCCGAGTCGACGGATTTTTAGTACCATTATCACCATGATTACACTATATAGAAATCTCATATTGCATGCGGCGAACGCAACGAGACTTGATTAATAATTGACAGGCAGAAGCAATTACCAAATCGGGAAGGTATGGCTGACATTTTGCCACAACTGGGCCTGTACATAAAAGGAGGAAAGTTTTCCCTGCAAATTATAGAAGGGTCAAAAGACAGTACAAGAATGGGTGCACCAGAAGTGGAAGCTGTCAACCATATTGCAAAAGAAGATGCCAAATTGGCCAACGCTGTTTCCATTGACGAGGCAATTGAAGACTTGCTTCGTCACTCTAAGGATTTGAGTATTACCCGTAAAGGAGCCAGGGGTCCTCAAGTTAAGGATGGACCAGATCCTGAAGGACTTAAGATTTTACCAGACCAGACTCGTAAGAGACTTGAAGCCGACAATATCGATTTATCCAAGGGATACCCAGAAGTTCCACCAAGATCGCAGATTCCTATATATGTGGATCAAGCTTACGCTATCAGGGATTATGATGTGCCATACATTGAAAGAGGTAAGAATGCGGACCCAGAAAAGAAGGCATTATTTGGGGCTGCAAAGGAAGTTAAGGACCTGACAAAGAAGATCGGTACTGAGATTGTTGGATTACAATTGGAAGACCTTGACGATAAGCAGAAGGACGAGCTGGCATTGCTCATTGCTGAACGTGGAGTTGTCGTTTTCCGTAACCAGAAATTGGGGGTTAGGAAACAGAAGGAGCTGGGTGAGTACTGGGGTAACGTTGAAGTTCATGCGCAGGTTCCACATGTTCCAGGTATTCCAGGTACTACTGTCATCTGGAACGATTACTATCAGACCAAAGGTATGAAGATGACCGATAAGAATGTTAACTACGGTAATTTCGATCATGTCCGTTACGGTGATGTTGGAAACCAAGTCTGGCATACCGACTTAGTCCACGAAAGACAACCGGCAGGAATCACCCATTTGCATGTGGATATCATGCCAGATGTCGGTGGCGATACCCTCTATGCATCAGGATATGCTGCCTACGACAAGTTGTCTGAGGAGATGAAACGGTTCTTGGACGGTAAGAAAGCCGTGTACGTGTCTGCCCACACATACATTGACCGTGATGATCCATTTGGAAACCTTAAGAGAATCGAGAGAGTGCATCCATTGGTTCGTACACACCCTGCTACCGGTTGGAAGTATCTGTTTGTGAACAGAGCGATGACGAAACGGATCATTGGTGTTACACCGGTGGAGTCTACTCTTATCCTTAATTATCTGTTTGATGTCTATGAGAAAAATGCAGACATTCAAGTGCGTGTGAACTGGAAGTCTGACCCAGGATATGGAACGTCTGCTATCTGGGACAACCGTTCCACGCAGCACAGATCTATTTGGGACCACGAATCGTCGGAGCCAAGACATGGAACCAGAGTGACCTCGTTAGCTGAGAAGCCATACTTTGATCCTAACTCCAAGTCTCAGAGAGAGGCCCTGGGACTTCCTATTGCACCAGATAACTAAATAACTACGTAATGAATCTATAGTCATTGAACTCAGTATCAAATACACTCCCTTCCACCATTTCTCTTAAATCCCTACACACTTCCTATTTGGGAACGGGCCCAGCTACTTCAAAATAATTTTACATTTCGCGTTCTGACCCAGATCAAGATCACTATGTCTTATCGGAACAGTGGTGCTAGAAAGCGGCAACGTGAGCAGCAGCGTGGAATTAAGTTCACGATGCTTGTCTGCGGGCCGTCTGGAACAGGTAAGACGAGCTTTGTGAATTCTCTGTTGGATCAGAACGTGTTAAGGCATCGTTATTCGGATTCGTCATCCAAGGAGGGAATGTCCAAGACTGTTACGTATGCGAATTTGAACGGTGTGATCACCAATGCTGCTGAATCCGATCGTCAATTCGATCCGAAGATCGCCAACATCGAGCCTGGTGTGGCAATTACAGAAACGAACGTGGAAATTGTTGACGAAGATGACTCGAAGTTACTATTGACAGTGGTGGAGACGCCTGGATTTGGAGAGAACTTGGACAATGAGATGTGTATCAGAGAGATATGTAACTTCTTAGAGCAACAGTTCGATCTTGTTCTTGCCGAAGAGACCAAAGTGAGACGGAATCCACGGTTTGAAGACACCAGAGTCCATGTGTGTCTTTATTTCATAACACCTACAGGCCATGGACTGAGAGAGTTGGATGTGGAGACCATGAAAAGAATATCTAAATATGCCAACGTGATTCCAGTGATTGGCCGTTCTGATTCATTCACCAAAACCGAACTGTTGAACTTTAAGAGAAGAATCAACGAGGACATCGAACGGTTCAAGATCCCAATCTTCCAATTCACTGCCGACGAGGAAGAGGATGACGCTGAAGTAGTCGAAGAAGCACATTTCTTATCTCAGTTACAGCCATTTGCAGTGATAACATCTGATGATGAAGTCACTGACGATAATGGTAAGAAGACTAGGGTGAGAACTTATCCATGGGGTAAGATCGACATCAATGACACCACGGTGTCAGACTTTGCTGTGCTCAAGTCGGTCCTGCTTGGATCACATCTACAAGATTTGAAAGATCTCACTGATGACTACCTCTATGAGAACTACCGTACTGAGAGACTGTCAGGAGTGACCGATTTGAAAGGTGATTTCCCATTCACAAATACTCAAAGTCAACCACCATCTATGTCCAATTTGGCTGAGGTGGCCAAAGCTGGAAATTCCGAGGATTCTGATGTCGCTGCTGTGACTGCCCATGCAGCAGAGTTATCTATCAAGGGACTTGATATCGATGATGATGATAATAATAACGATAATTCGTCTATTCGTACCCCTGTTCCTGCAAGCGGTGCCGCCAGTGCTTCAGCTGGAGGTGTGCCATACTCACCATCATCGATTGCGTCATCTCAATTCAATTCGAACGTTGATACCCGGAAGTTGCGGAAGATCTCAGAGACTGTCCCATATATGCTCAGACACGAGACTTTGATGACTAAACAACAAAAGTTGGAAGAATTGGAGAGACAGAGTGCAGTTGGTTTGGCCAAGAGAGCTGCTGAACTGGAAAAGAAAGCAATGGAGTTGAAACTGAAGGAAAAACGGTTGAGAGAACGGTTGTCAAAGAGGGAAACTACTGCAAGCATCAGTGAAGCGAGCTACTTGGAAGGTGATGATAGTTAAGTAGATTGATATACATTACTTACACAGATTTCTATATTGAACCTAGTTGTAGAATCCTAGCCCATTCCCCACCCCCTCTTTCCTAATTGGGATGCTCGGAAACTTTTAGCTATTTAAATCCGAGGCCGTTCTCTCGCAAGGCTTTTGACCTTGTTGGTATCACTTTTTCTTTCTAATGTCTACGCCAATTGATCTTGCAAATATCACTAAATGGAGCTCTGAGCTCAAGAAGGACACTGTCACTCAGCTGGCAGGATCTGTCTTCCAACACGGAGAGATTGACGAGCTTTTGATCAATCGGGGACGTGAGATTGCTGATACTCAGGTGTTCAACAATAGGATTGAGCCTGAAGGTGCACCAGTGACTTTCCAACAACAGTCTGGACGTTGCTGGTTGTTTGCATCGACAAATTTGTTCCGTCTTGCCGTCATGAAGAAGTATGACCTTAAGGAATGTCGTCTTTCTCCTTCCTACCTTTTCTTCTACGATAAACTTGAGAAGGCAAACTTCTTCCTCGATCAGATTGTTGCTACTGCCAAGGAAGATGTTGACTCTCGTATCGTCCAATGGTTCTTAACCGATCCAATCAGTGACGGTGGTCAGTTCGATATGATGTGTGAAGTCATCAAGAAGTACGGTTTGGTCCCATACGATATCTATCCAGACTCTTTCAATGCTACTGCTTCTCGCACCATGGACAGAATGATCACTTCCAAATTGCGTGAATACGCACAAACTCTTCGTGAGAAGATCGCCAAGGGTGAATCTGTTGCAGAGGATAGACTTAACATGCAAAGAGAAGTCTACCGTCTTTTGACAATCTTCCTCGGTACTCCACCAAAGCCAACCGATGAGTTCACCTGGGACTTCTACGACAAGGATGAAAAGTTCCATACTATCACCACTACCCCAACCAAATTTATTGCCGAAGAGGTTGGATTCGAGCCTGAAGATTATGTTTCTCTTTTGAACGATCCTCGTAACCCATTCAAGCATATAGTTAAGATCGATCGTCTTGGTAACGTCGTTGGTGGTAACACCGTCAACTATTTGAACTTGGAAATCGACGAGCTTTCTAAAGCCGTTGTCAACCGTATCAAGAACAACAAGGCCGTTTTCTTTGGTACCGACACTCCTAAATTCATGGACAAGAAGCGTGGTGTCATGGACATCGATCTTTGGGACTACAAGCTCATTGGATACGATCAACGTGTTGTCGACAAGGCTTCTCGTGTTATCTACCACGAGTCTCTTATGACCCACGCCATGTTGATCACTGCAGTCCACACTGATGAGAATGGTAACCCAGTCCGTTACAGAGTCGAGAACTCTTGGAGTGAAAAGTCCGGTACTAAAGGTTACTACGTCATGACTCAAGACTATTTCAAGGAGTACGTCTACCAGGTTGTTGTTGAGAAATCTGACATCCCACACCTTGTCTCCCTTTTGGAAGACAAAGAACCTGTTGTTCTCCCACCTTATGACCCTATGGGAGCCCTTGCTTAAGTAGATTAGATTACTATGGAACAATTCCTACAATATAAATCTGTAGCCAACCTGCCTTACCACCCCTGCCCCATTTCACCACTCAATAATTTACGTTTCCATATTCTGAGATTTTGAAACCTTTTGATCGTCACTTCTTTCTTTTAACTCTCTCTTTTTTTTTGCTATCTACTTCATAGACCACGACAGAGAAGGTCTGAACGCACAAGAGGAGGTTATAGCAAGAGTATGAGGTTTGAAGTATTGATAGGAGTCATGCTGGCGATTTCCGGTGTCGGCACGGCTTATGGTCACGCTAAACCCGATTTCCAGAACCGTGATTATTTTATGGTGGATGCTGACAACTACGCGGTTGCCGATTTAGTTACAGAGCACAAGGATTGGAAATATGAGTATCCATCCGATGTTATAGATAGATATCACATTTTGTCGGTGCCAAAGGGCCACCCGGATATGATTGCATGGCAGAATAGGGACGACGACCAAGATCTTTCAGAATTTGATGGTAAAATTCGATCGTTACAGTTGTTACCAGCAAAGAGACTACATAGAGTGCCAGAGGTCCCAATAGACCACAGTTACAAGCCAATATTCCCACTTGGGAACCCGTTCAGCAAACGACAAGTGGTTGATTCATCACAAGTCCCAGTGCAAGAAGCACGCGATGAGTTTGCTATTGACGATCCAGAGTTCGAGAAACAGTGGCATATTATTAATACCAACTTCCCTGGGAACGATGTCAATGTGGTGCCGGTTTGGAGGCAGAATATAACTGGACATGGTGTTGTTACTGCGATCTTGGATGATGGACTTGACTATGAGAGTCCTGATTTAACTGATGCCTTCTGTGCAGAAGGTTCTTACGATTTTAATGATCATGTCGCCTTGCCCAAGCCACGTCTTGGGAGCGATTATCACGGCACCCGTTGTGCAGGTGAGATTGCCGCCGCAAAAGGTAACGGATTCTGTGGAGTGGGTGTTGCCTGGGGTTCCAAAGTGTCCGGAGTGAGAATTCTTTCAGGAGATTTAACTGCGGAAGACGAGGCCGCTGCCATGATTTACAAACTAGACGTTAACGATATCTATTCATGTTCTTGGGGGCCTCCAGACAACGGAAGAGCTATGGATAAACCTGAAATGATCGTTAGAGAGGCCATTGTGAAAGGTGTTCAAGAAGGACGTGACGGTAAAGGTGCCATCTATGTCTTTGCATCCGGTAACGGTGCCATCCATGGAGATTCATGCAATTTTGACGGATACACAAACAGCATCTATTCCATCACAGTGGCTGCCATTGATCATAAAGGTTTGCATCCTCCATACTCTGAGGCATGTGCTGCGGTGATGGTTTCTACATATTCCTCTGGATCCGGTGAACATATTCATACATCAGATTTCAGGCACGGCTGTACCGACAATCATGGAGGAACTTCTGCAGCTGCCCCACTTGCAGCAGGACTGTATTCGTTGGTCTTGGAAGCCAATCCAAATTTGACATGGCGTGACGTGCAACATTTGACTGTCTTGTCTGCCGTCGAGGTGGACGTGAACAACCCAGACTGGCAAGAATCCGCTATTCCTGGTAAAAGGTACTCTTATATGTACGGATGGGGTAAGATCGATGCCAACAAGACGGTCACTATGGCCAAAGATTTCAAATTATTGAAACCACAGGCATGGTTTTATACTCCATACCAGACTATTGATGACGGAATGGTGAAACGTGACGATGGGAACACTTTTTCGACCACTTTTGAAGTGACACCGGAGATGTTAAAGAAGGCAAACTTGGAGCATATAGAGCAGATTGTGACTACAGTTAAGATCGATGCCACTAAGCGTGGTGCCGTTTCGGTTCATTTGATTTCACCTCATGGAATAGATTCACGTTTGGCACAGGCTAGATCTCACGATACCGATACCAATGGATTCAATGACTGGTCATTTTCGTCGGTTGCACATTGGGGTGAAGAACCAGCAGGAAACTGGACATTAAAAGTCACTAACAATGAACCGAATAAACACACAGTCAGCGTGAAAGGTTGGCAATTGAAACTTTTTGGAGAATCTATTGATCCAGAGAAGGCTCAGAAGTTTGACTTGAAAAAAGATTACAGCAAACCTGATGACGAAAAAGAGAAGAAACAGCCTGACAAGACGCCAACAGAATCAACCACTACGGAGACTACTCCATCACCTACAGTAGAGCCATCTGCTGCAAGTTCTAAATCTGCCACAGAGGGTTCACACAAGTCTGAAGATAAGAAGACATTCAAGTTCACTTTTGAACATTATGCATTAATTCTGTTGATACTTGGATTTGTTGTTTGCATCTTCTTGTTAAAGTATAGAAAGAAACCTGGCAGATCACGTCAAAGAGACGAGTTCGAGTTTGATATCATTAACCCAGAGGACGAAGACTCTGACTTTGACAGAAATTCAAGAATACAAGTCAACGATGGAGACGAAGAGTCTCGACTGGAAAGCTCTGGTACCAAGGTTAGAGCTGACGATAGTTTCGACTTGAGAGACGATGAGCTGGAGAGCTCGCTACAGAGGGACCATGAAGAACGCGCTAGACTGTTCAGAACAGAAGACAGCGATGACAATGACAGCGACAATAATGACTTGTTTAATGTCTCTGACGAGAGTTTGCCGAGATAGAGAAACTAGTAAAGTCCCTAATTCTATAAACTTGCATCTTTACACCCCACATAAAAAAAATGTAACTTGAACTTGAATCCATCACTTTCTCTTCCTGATGGTTTCTACATCGAAGCGTCCGAGGGCGAGTAAACCAGGTTCAAAGACTACGGCAAATACCGCAGCTATCACAGCAAAGCCGTCGTTATACAGCAGATACATGGCATTGCCAGTTAAATGGAAAATATACATATGGGGCACTACATTTGTAGTGGCATACTTGGCAGATAGCATAGGAGATAAGATCTTTGAGAGGAATATGATTGATGCGGAGGCTGAAAGACGGGTTGATTTGGAGATAGAAAGACAGGAGGAGGCTCAAGGTAAAGCTGGCGCAAGTACTGGAGCAAGTACCGGAGGGGTTACATCATAAACTGCATAACATTCATTTCTTGTACATAGTATACCTAAGTAAGGGATCTCTTGAGGCTCGAGATAAATTCAAGGAAACGAGCTGGATTGGTGTCGATTCCACGGGAATAGACAAACTCACTACTGAGCTTTGTGGCGAAAATGGCACGGAGGTATGCTTCAGGAACACGGGCAATGAAGTTGTCGATTCCAACAGCGTTCAAAAGTAACTTTGGAACAGCATCTTGAAGGACCTTGTTTCTGAACTCAACATCGTCGTCCCAGAGTTCTTTAGATGAGCCAAGTTCATCTGCCAGCTTGTTGATAGCGACCGAGAGATCATCAGAAAGCTCACTGAAGGTCTTGCCAGTCTCTTTCTTGAGTTTCCACAGAAGTTGGAACTCTAACTTGGCGTTGCGAACAATGGTCTCTTGAACTTGCTTCACGTAAGATTGGTAGAACTCTGGAATCTTG
Organism: Xiuguozyma insectalens; assembly: GCA_030574155.1. Taxonomy (NCBI): domain Eukaryota; kingdom Fungi; phylum Ascomycota; class Pichiomycetes; order Pichiales; family Pichiaceae; genus Xiuguozyma; species Xiuguozyma insectalens. The sequence continues at coordinate 211,327 of JAJMEL010000009.1, read as the reverse complement.
TTGGTCTTTTCATCGATACACATGTGTTCTTTAAATCCAGCATCATCAAATGACAAGGCTGCCAACACTTCTAAAGATGAAGAGGTAACACCACCTTTATTAGTGGATGCATCTTTAAAGACAACGGCACCTGCACGCTCCAAGATAATCTTGGCAGCTTGTGTAATGAACAAGTTGGCACCTTCCACTATAAGTCCCACAAATGGCTTACCAGTCTTTGCATCGATCAAATCATGGACGTTGTTGGCGTTGATAGAGGATGGACGACCACCGCATGGAACAAACAGTTTCACAAAGTCTTTAGTTGGATAAACTTCAGGTAACTTAAGGTGGAACTGGTTACGGAAGAGAAGACCGTTTTTGATAACTTTACCATTAGGTAATTTAACATCAGTGTCATCAACCATAATAGCGTAACCTTTAGGACCCAATTTAGACTTGTCAAAGTGGTCGTTACCCTGACGGGCCTTGGCCAATCTGAGAAGTTCCTCCTTATTGATACCATCTTCATCGACAATGACACCAAATCCATCAACAATACCAACATATTTCTCCTTACCGGACAACTTGATTTCGTTTGATCCAAGGTCACCGTCACCACCACCCATTTGCAACTTGGTCTCTTCAGACCAGTCAGTGATTCCAAGCTTCTCATAGGCACCTTCCACGTAGGCACGGACACTTAAAGTAGTCATACCGTACTCATCGTGAGGAATTCCACCAAGAGATGGAGATTTACCGGTGAAGAAAGCCTTCCAAGGGTAGTTGTGAGCAGCGCCTCGCTTCTTGGCATGGAGAGTAGCCCAATCAACATATCCGGCGGTGTTTTCGTCAGGACCCATGAACAAAACTTCTGGTTCTCCATAGAGGTCGACAATCTCTTCCTTAGCAGGGTCACCTTTGATAAGCAAGTCCAAGAGAGCATCGATGTACTTTTTGAACGATTCAAAAGTCTTGTTCTGAGCAGCAGAACCAGCGTCCAAAAGAATGACACCTTTAGAACCACCTTCAGGGATATCCTTGTTCTTACGTTGCTGAGTGGATGCCAAGTTATAGTTCTCATCGAACATAGTTCTATGGTTCTTAATGTAGGCATCTTCCGATCTAGACTTGACAATACGGATACCACCTCTGGCGATATCTCTGAAACGGATGTGGAATCCACGGAAGTCAGAACCAACAACGAAGAACATTCCAAATGGAGTGTTTGGATATTCTTCTTTTGGAAGGAAGGAAGGATCCAGTCTAAAGGAGAGAGCGATCTTTGAAGTGACAAAGAAGTTGGTCTTCAGAATACTCTTATTGAAGCCATAGACTGCCTTAAATATCAAGGAAGCACTTTCGTTCGAGGCGAAAGTATCATCCAATATACTATTGAACTGAGAGTCACTAGTGATTGGATCGATCTTGGCCACACGTTGGTAAGATAGAGTCTTCTCCAAAGATGAGGAGATGTAGTGCTGATCAACAAAGTTACGGTAGAGTTGACGCACCAATGGTAAGTTATCATCCAATATTTCATAGATGAACTCTTGAGAGTAAGTCTCAGAGGTGAGTCTTTCTTTCAAACGGGACACTAATTCCAAGTTCTTTGGATCGTCTGTCAAAGAGAGGATCTTCTTAATCTTGGAGAATTCAGGACCCAATCTGTTGAGGAAATGTGTGACAAAGATCACAGCAGAGTGAGCATAGATACATTCCTGGACAGACAGTTTACCAGCAGCAAACTCATCATGGAACAGATTGTTTGGGATACAGTAAAGTAAGGAAGCTTCTCTGGTGAATTGGTAGATGACTTGTTCTGGCAAGTAGGCATCAGAGTGTTCAATATACATTGAGATAATGCGGGAACCATCTGCAAAAGTCTCAACATATTTCCGTTTAAGAGTGACACCGTAGTAAGCAGCCAATGTACTAATAGAAGAGTTGTATCTTGGAGCACCAGTGGCAGCACTGTAACCAATGATGATTCTCTGTTCTCCGGTGCTTGAGATGGCGTAGTGCTTGATGACAGGACCATCAGTATTTTGCAACTCATCGAGGATTTCGGAGTAAAGGGCCTTGGTGTGAGCAGTGGCAGACTTGGAGAAGGTGAGGTCGGATATGGAATCGATGTCAACTGGCTTTGAAATATCCTTAGAGGCAGTTTCAGCACCTTCAGGGTACTGACACTTATAGACGAAGTGACACTCCAATTTAGAGTTGGAAGCAAATGCTTCCATACGATAACTGGAGCCGGTTTCAGAATGATCCAAGAAGTTGTCGTCGATCTCTTTCTCATACTCCTGAGTGGAAGGACAGCAAGATTCGAAGTAGACAGCATGGTCCTCAGCGACTCTCTTGTGGTGGAAAGAAGTGATATCAGCAGCGGGATCTTTCACACCACGAGAGTAAGCCTTAACTTTAGAAGCATAGAATGCTAAGACATGAGCAGCAATAGAGTCTACAGATTCGGCAGCAAAGAAAGTATCATCAATACCAAGGTCACTGTAGAACCATTTAGTCTCTTGCTCGATTAAAGATTCTGGCATCAATCCTGTGGCATCGATGGCATCGACAACTTGAGATATCTGTTCGGCTTTTCCGGTGAATTTCTGAGGATGGTAACCGGAATCTTGGATTTCCACGTTCGGCACTCCATCAAAGGAGGAGGCAGAGAAGTTGTTGTGAGCAGTGATACTCATAACTGAATGGAATAGGTTAGAGGGGATCTAAACTACAAACAGGATCAGCCAATATTTATATATAATTTTAGAGTGGGGCGAAATCCTTAAAAACAGCGCAAAGGATGCGGTTATGAATTTCTTTTTTTCTTCTTGTTGAGATGACCTTGACTAATTGGGTAATAGTCATTTTGCGAAAGAGGAGTTTGGAAAACAAGGTTGGCTACATTGAATACTGCAAACAAAGGTCACCCGCCATATGTGGGGTTTCAGTATGTGGTCACTGTAGTTCTGATTGGTGAAATGACCCCTACTTTTTTTTTTAACAACAGAATCAATCATCCATAAATTGTGGGGTAAGAACAACCGAGGCAAAAATAAGTTGCCAAGGCATTAATGAAATTTCAAATGGCAATATGGAATAAGGTGGCGGCGGCGGGGTATATGCCTATGAATGTGTGTATGTGAGTGTGTGATTGTGTGGAGTGTGTGTTGGTGTATAGTGAAGACTAAATTGTTTTTTTTCTTTTCTTTTTTTAGAAACAATGCTTCACTTCATACATAACAGGAAATATTCGGTTACCATTACCCTATACGATGTGATCCTAGTGAAAAAAAGGATGATATCGGGAAATGTCGCGAACATCCAAATGAATCGCATCTTAACCGCTTAGAACATGTATTGAATTAGAAAGGCCGCCATAGCAAGATATGGAAGAAGACAATGGAAACAAATTGGCGTCTCGCCAGAAACGGAAGTGCCAATCGCCGGTGCGGACTTCTACCGGGGCCATACCATCAGAAACAGACTGTGATGCCCCCAACCAAAATTCTTTGATGAGCACATGCAGAGGGACCCCCACCCCGCCCGGTGAACTACAGCGGTAAAGAACTTCCTGGGATTTTCTGCCTTTCACAACCGTGCACCAGACATTAGCCAGACTCCTCTTATTCTTTTTCTCTTATTCTTTGCCCCTTGTTCTTTTTCTTCTCTACCCCTCGTGTAATGCACGACCAAACGCGTTCACGGTTTCAAAAAAAAATTAAGTCTCCCTCAAAAAAACTCTCCACATTTAGTCTCAGTCGCTTCTTTTAGCACCAATGGTCGATTTCAAGAGTCTGAACGCCTTTGCGCTCTCAACGTATATCCTTTCGGTCATTGCATGGATCGTTGCCTTTGCAGGATCTATTGCATCCAAGAATGACCTCAAATCTTACTTCCCAAGGTTCTCTTGGTGGGCAATCGTCTTCCAATTGCTTCTTTTGATCTTTTTGCCAATTCTCATTGCCACAAACAGTATCCACTACCATCAGTTGCTACTCGTTTGTTTCTTGGCCATCGCATTCGTCTACAACTCAAATTCGGTCAATAACCTTGTCTATTATTCTTACTCTTCCACTGCGGCTGCCTCTGCCGGTTTCATTATAACCTGCATCACCAACTTCCTTTGGCTTGTCTACTTTGGTTCTGACCCTCAGTCTCCTATCGTTCACTACTTCGATCTCTCTGGATCCAACGAGAACCTCATCGAAAGATCTCAAAGATTGGGTGGTGGCCTTTCTTCCGCCGGCCCACGCAGTTCCAGGTCGCGTTTCACCGGGGCTGGTCCAAACAACGGTAACAACCAAACCACTGCTTCTGGCGCTAATGTTCGCGATTCTCGCGTCTCTTCTAACTCCTATACTGTCCGTGGAAATGACACTTTGGAGAAGTCTAGCAACCCATTCGAGGCTGCTCATCCATACTCTCAAGAGCTTTCTGGATTTGAAAATGCCAAATCTGATCCAGCAGCAGCTGCTGCTGCCAACTCATCTATTCCAGATACATCCTACAAGAGAGTTTCCACTACCAGTGGAGCAGCAGCAAACTTGGACAAAGATAACCGTTACTCGGTTGTCCCAGATGCTGACTATCCTGTCTTGGTCAAGGGAGTATATGATTACAAAGCCAGCCCTGACGATATCAACGAACTTTCATTCACTAAGGGTGAAGTGTTCAAAGTTAAAGATACATCTGGTAACTGGTGGCAAGGTAAGAATTCTAAGGGACAGGTTGGTATGTGTCCAAGCAATTACCTTGAGGTGATTTAAAGAAAAATGCCTGCCCTACCCTGTTCATTATACCTATCCCACCCCTCTACTCTCTTTGAAACAATATTATGACAACGTACGGCTCCAGGATAAGGTTGGCCAACCTTATATATCACATACTCTCACAGTGGCGTGAGATACCTACTACTTTCACTCTTTATAGCTGTAATTTAGTCAACGTCTGCCAAGTAAGTACATGAACTTTTCACTTTCCCCCTGAACCTCCCCTCTAAATCTTTTTCCTGCTATTTCTGCCCGGTGCTGCCCCCCCTCAAAACTCTCCCGCGCTTACCGCGTTTGTTTATCTTGACCATGTCAGCTCCTATACGGCCTCACATCGATATGGAGGCGTATGTGGATGATACAGCAGACATTATACGACCGCCAGCTCTCAGCAAGTATGCTAAGTCATTGCTAGAAGGCACACAGATGGATAACACCGTGGTTTCAGTACCTAAATCCCAACCTTCAACCACATCGCTAAGATTTACCACTCGAAGTCGTCATAGGACTCCGCTCAACTTGGGGGCTCCAAGAAGACTGTCAAATGGGATCGAAGTGGAAGATGATAAGCGAACAATGACCCGAACCGTGTATTCTACCAACGTGTTCTCGAATTCGAGACGTTCTTCGTATACTTCGGAAATGAAAGATGGAGGTTTGAAAGAGCTTGAAGAACAGACGCAATCAAATGCACACACGGCTGCAACCAACAGTAACAGCAGCAGAATGAAACGTAGTGTCATGAGGACACCTAACCATAGAAGTACTGGGATGTCACCCGTGGTAAAACGTACAGATCAGCACGAAACTTCATCACCATCACCTGAAACACCAGAGATCGGTCGGCGGGCTCTGACTCCGCTATCGGCACAAAAGATGAACCGATTGAGTCTATGGGACAACGATGAACCAGATCAGATGGATCCGTTCAAAGAGAAGCAACAGTATACTCCTAAGAGAGATTCTCAAAAGTTTAAACGTGTTCTTGAAGAGGAGCTACGCAAGCAGAAGGAACAGATCCTTCATGAGGTTTTATCGCAAAAGAACCAGAACCAGAGCAACACACAGTGCATTGATATCAAGGGAGAACGGTTCGAAGTGGTGGAACAGATTGGTAAAGGAGGTTCGTCCAAGGTGTATCGGGTTCGCAAGCAACGCAATGGTACATCGCATGGTACATCTACAAGTCTGGCTGTGAAAGTTGTCACGTTCGACGAACATGATCAGAGCACCATTAACGAATTTAAAGGAGAGATCAATATCTTACAAAAACTTCGGTCTCAAGATAGAGTGGTGCGTCTGCTCGATTACGTTTTAAACCCTTCGTCGTTGCTGTTTGTGATGGAATGTGGAGAGATCGATCTTGCCCATGTACTATCGGAACGTCAAGGTAGACCATTTGACTCATCGTTTGTCAGATATCATTCGTTGGAGATCTTGAAATGTGTGGAAGCGGTGCACAATGCAGGCGTTGTGCATGCTGACCTAAAACCGGCCAACTTCTTATTCGTTCACGGAACTTTGAAACTGATCGATTTTGGAATCTCTAATTCTCTCACGGATAAGACAGCAAATATCTATAGGGAGTGTCAGATGGGTACACCGAACTATATGGCACCAGAAACGTTAGTCGAAGTCGACAGTAAAGGTGCCTTATGGAAAGTTGGCAAACCGGCAGATATTTGGTCATGCGGTTGTATCATATATCAAATGTGTTACGGACGTCCACCTTATGCAAGTTATCCTGGGAACAAGAAGATTCTGGCCATAACAAACCCTAAGTTAGAGATCACCTATCCAAGGACTGCACCCGGAGGTGGCGAAGAAGTGAGCAGTTTGGCAATTGATCTTATCAAGAAATCGTTGCAGCGGGACCCAGAGCATCGCGCCACTTCTTCCGAATTGATGAAACATCCATTTTTATCACCACCATCTGTGACACAGAAGTTCATTGCAGATTTAGTTCGTTCTGCCGTTAAATATGGACAGAAGCATCCAGAGATTGGTGAGAAATATGTCGAACAGCTTGCAGAAAGCGTTTGGAAACGACTCGAGTAGTTACAACAGCAGGCAGAGGTGCCTGTTTATAGAAATAGAATCTTAGCATATCGTATTTTAGACGTAGTATATATTTATTGAGGTCCAAGCTTGGCAAGAACACGAGGTCCTTGTTCTTCCCATTCTTGCTTGCTGATCCACATATGATCTTTATCGGCCATGATATTCGCTAACACAGCACCACCGATGAAGACCATGTACTTTCTTCTAGGTGGGTCTTCGATTCTAACTTTGAATTTCTCTAATCTGGCTGGATCACCATGAAGGACTTTAGAGAACCATTGTTGCTTCAACTCCCTTTCGAGACGAGATGGAAGACCAGGATACATCGACGAACCACCAGAGAGAACGATCGATTTGTAAAGAGTTGACCGGATATCCAAGTCACACGATTGGATCACATTGAACAGACTTTCACCGATACCTGGTTGTTCAACATCGACTAATGATGGTTGGAAGAGACATTCTGGTGCCTCGAATCGCTCCGAACCAATTTTAATGAGACGACCATCTGGCAATTCAAAGTTTTCCACTAAGGTCGTAGTCTCATTGCTGAGTTTAGAGTCAAAGTCCAAATCGTAGGACACATAACAGAATTTCTCTTTGATTTGACGAACAGTTTCAAAATCTGCGGTTCTGTTGAATGCATAACCACGTCTCAACATAAGATTGATCAAGTTACGAGTGACATCACGACCTGCCACATCCAATCTCTTGGTCAAGTGACTTAAGACGACGGATTCATAGACTGGGACAATGTGAGTAACACCGTCACCAGAATCGATGACAACACCAGAGGAAAGACCTTGAGCATATAGGGCCAACACAGCTTGGATGGCCACATAGACACCGCCAAACTGGTATTTTTCAAACATGACATCACACATCTTTTCTCTATTCTTCAATGGATTCATTGGAGGTTCAGTGAGCAACACTTTGCGTCCTGTGGTGTCGATCTTCATTCTCTCGTAAAAGGCGTAATCCCAAAGATGCTCCATATCCTCCCAATTCTTGATGATACCATTCTCCATTGGGTATGTGACTTGTAACGATGATCTTACAGCGGAAGCTTCGTCTCCACACATGATATCCTTGATCTCGACATCTCCTGTACGTTCCTCGGCACGGAGAATTGGTCTTCCTACAATCGAGGGGAAGGTATGGTCAGGAAAGTTCTCCCCGGCCCTTCCGATCTTGACAAATCCGGTACCTTGGTCAAGAACTGCGGTTGTTAGTATGCGTATGATATGAGTTCGGTGACAATCGGCGTCGACCATCTCCTTTATTACTTACCAATTGGTGCTTCGTCCATGGTTGTCGGTTCTTTCTAATGGGGCTAAAAGGGGGAAGTTTGAAACAGAGGAATTAATTAGGGGGAAAGCAGGGAAAAGTTTGGGGGGAGGGGGGATTAGGTAGCGGGGCAGAGAAGGAAAGCCTCACAGTGAATATTACTGCTTGCGTTACTGTCTATATAGGTTATCCAATTGTAGTATGGTCATCCAATCATCGTACGCTTACGACCACGCATACGCACATCCTTCAACCGTCTCACCGTCTCGGTGTACCTCTTTATCTCCCGTTTACCCTTGCCGGAATGCAATTTATGATACCCGTCCAGGATCCACTCGTTATACTTATCGGCAAACTCTGGATGAGTAGATCGAAGGGCTCTCTCTAAAACATAGAGATCAACAGCTTTATCTTCAGCAAGTGCAGAGTATGAAGAAAGGCCGAAATCAATCAGGGTGGGGCGACGAATTTGTTCTTCCACAAGAACAATATTTGAAGAAGTCAGATCTCCATGCACTATATCATTAACATGAAGATTACCCACAGCATACCCCACCGATTCACAAACTGATTTCACTTCATCGTTGATAGCAATATCCTTGTCCCTAGTGGACTGTTTTTCCAGCATCCAAAGCCAGTTCTTCAACGAACTGAAACTACCGTCTGGTAACTTAAACCCTAAGAACTCCATCCAGATCAACCCATTAGAGGCATCAACCGCCAACAGTTTAGGAGCAGCGACACCCAATCTATACATCTTGTCCAACAATTTAGCCTCCGACCCGGTCCGGCTCGCCATGATATGCTTGTCCAGCTTTGGATGTCTATAAGGTTTTGGAGGTCTATACTTGATGATATACTTGGTAGAGTCACCAATATCTGCCGGTTCTGTACCATCGGGCAAGTAAGGATGCTTCTCCGTGATGAAAACAAGAGCCTCTGCTCCTTGTGATACCAACTCCAGTGGTACCGTAGGGATCACAGACTGTAAGTGCTCTATAATCTGTTCTCTCATGGTAAGAAAGAAAGGGATACTTAGAGGGGAGAAATATTCTCAACTCCGCTCTACCACAATTTAAATATTTCACCGGGCCCCATATTTTGATTTCTTTCCTCATCCCCATTGTTTACAATGTCTGATATTGACAGTCTACCGATTCTTAATAGTGAGGCCGAGTACAAGAGGTTTGTCACTTCGAATCAAGACCTGAAGGTGTTTGAAGACCATCCGGACCAGTTTCCGGCTCTGGCGTCTCGCAATGAGAACTATTTGCACAAATTAAACTATCAGTTCTTAGAGCTGGATAGCAGAGAGAAGTTCTTGCGGTATTTGAACCAAGGAAGCATACTGAAGAAGGATGAAATGAGTCGGATTAGCAAGGAAAATGAGCTGTTAAATGTTCAAGTAGAGAACCAGCGGGAAAGTGTTGAGCAAGCGAAAGATGAAGCATTCGATAAGAGCCAAAAGCTTATCAAAGTTGTCAATAAAGAAGTGAAGAAGCGGAGTGATACGATACGAGACATGGAGGTGGAGATTGAGTTGTTAGAATCCGAGCATTCAAAGCTAAGCGAAGAGTTGGACGGAGTTGAACCGTATTCAGAGTTGTTGTTGCAACAGAAGGCTGTTGATAGCGACATTGCACAGTATCAGACAGAGTTCAGAGAGTTGTCACAACGAAGAGAAGCATTGGACGATGAATTACAAGGTTTGGCCGTGGAATACAGCGGATTGGTCGCACAGAAGCGTAATATGGAAAGGGAAATTAATAGATATAATGACAAGATCGAGAGTGGCGACGATGGGAAGATGAGAGCGAGAGTGCAAGAGTTGAATGGACTTCTAAGTATATGGGGAGGACTCACTCCTGCCTCCGCATAAGAAATGCGCCCATACTACCCAGATATCCTTCATGTCGAAGGAAGTATGCCTTTTTAGTTCCTTCCGACCAGAAATCAATAGCATATGATAACGTTCGAATCGTCTGGTAGTGGTTTCTAATGTATGAACCAGCAAAATAGATGTTTTTCAAGTTATACCGTTGTGCTTGCATATAGGCCACTTGACCTATATTGTTGGAGATAGCATACAGTAGAGATCGAGCTATATCTGCCTCTTCGAAATGGCTCAATCTTTCCTCACGACTCTCATTGGCACATTTAGGTTCAGTGAACACTTTCTTGTACACTTTACCCATCGATGAGGCAATATGGTTACTTTTCAGGCCAATATTGTTGTATGAACCACCATAGATGTCACCAACAAGTAGATCGACATTCTCGTTATTACCTTTAGCGGCCATCTCTAACATTTCATCGAATGTCTTACAACTGGTGAGTATGGATAGAAGCCCCCAAAGTGTTCCTCCACCTAAGGTGGAACCTCCAACACGGACAAATGCATCGGGTCCTGGACCGGTCACTTTGATCATAGAGACACCAGATCCAATATTAACTAGCAAGTATGGATACTGATTATCCTGCTCAGGTAAGTCCACCTCGACGTATCTATGAATATGTTCGTCGTAATAGAATGCTTCCCTGCAAATCTCGGTGATGAAGAAATCCAATCCAATGATCAAACACTGCATCTCATCCTCTTTCTGTACATGACACTCTAATCCTTGATGCAATTTGTCATAGTACTTGTAAGCACCGCCTCCAGTGGCTATTATGACCAAGCTTTCGTTAAATATTTTATTCGATGGATCATGTCCATAGTATTCTTTCAAGACCTGTCTGATGTGTTCTATGAATCGATCTATAAAATCCGTTTCAATCGTATAGAAACACAGTCTGACTCCACCTGAAGCGTCCTTTCTGCAGTAACATAGCTTGGCTAGAGAACCCCCAATATCGACACCGAGCTCATTCACTTTACCATCATGGTTCGGCAGCGCAATATCCTTGGTATCGGGCACGTCTCTCCCATTGTAGTCCGAATCATCTGTCACGATGTATGCATCGCTGACGTTGTGAGGTTTAGGGTTGGCACAATGGTGATGAACGTACACCGTACTATTGGCTCTGCTTGAAGATGTTGAGTGCACCATAGATACCGTCGATGAAGGTGACAATGATGGCGAATGCAAGTCGCGATTCGACTCATCAATCGATCCTACACCATTTGGGGTCGGTGTTACTGTTTCATCTCTCATATCAACCTATAATAGCCTCGTTTCAAGGAGAAAGAGAGTGATGATTAGTCTGAAGAAAATGCGGGGCAGTTTTTTTTTTCCTTGGGTGAAAAACCCTCCCTCTCTGTCACCCCCTCCGGGGTAAAAAGTTGGGGTGTTTAAAAATAGTAGAAAAGGATCGGGGGACAACTATCCCATTTTGATCTCACTTGCTTCTTCTCCTTAAAAGGGGACGATGAACCGTCTTGTTATTAACCTGAGTATCGAGGAACCTCTTTTTGAGAGCGTAGACACGTATCCAGATGTACTATACGATCTGGAGGTTCTGAAAGACTGTCCTGGTCACCTCAAAATTGTTCTTAAGGATATAGCATCAGTCCTCAATGCCAAGACTTACAATGATGAGCTCAATGTCGATCATAAAGAAACAGTCTCTATTTTAAAATTATTGGAGCTATTGTTGGCAGGAATATCCAGCTACACTACTGCATACCACATCTACTCTTTCCAACTTGAAGGTGGTACCGATGAGACGAAGATTTACAACTATTTAAGCTCCTTAGACTTTCTAGGGTTCGATGAGGATGATTTGGATGAGGAAGATATAGATGATGCCGAGGAATCGCCCCTGTTCTTTGATACAGATGAAACCGACGATACCGATGTTACAGAACCAGTGTACATTCAACTTTCGGATGAAGAGTTATCTCTGTCTCCCTATGTCAGATTCCCGGAAGATCCGGTGTCTCTACCACCATCAGAATCTGATGACACCAGAGCCAGTTCGGAAGACACTAGACTGGGTGAACTACATCTTGTGCATACACGGAAACGGTTCCGGCGGTTTAGACGTAAATCGTTTGAGTTCATACCCAACAGTTCACTCATGGGGTATCTCTTGATAGATATAGTTTCTGTTTCTGGTCTGCCACCTTTCAAAGATTCTATCCGTCTTAGGTACGATATGGACCCATTCATTGTCATTTCATTTGGTACCAATGTTTATAGAACGAAGGCTCGCAGGCACAATTTGAACCCGGAATGGATCAATCAATGTGTGAACTTGGAAGTGACCAAACTGGAACAGAACTTCGATATCCATTTTACTGTTGTCGATAAAGATCATTTCACCTTCAATGACAGAGTCTGCTCAATCAGTCTACCTATCCAAAAGTTCTTACATGCAACTTCTGAATGGGAACACATGAAACTTTCAATGAAGATCGATCCATCGATCTCTAAAGCATACGCATCATACTCGCCTGTGTTGACTGTCCGTTTCAAGTTCCAAACTAGCGAGGCTCTGGGCGAGGCACTCTCCAATCGAATCGATCAGACGGTTCCTAAAACTTACCAACGTTGTCCTCTGTGTGGGCAGGTGGATAAACGTAACCGTTCGTTACTCAAGCATATAGCTGTCTGTCAGGCAGGTCTGCGTCCAAAGACTTTCCTGAAAAAGGCTTACAGCAGTTCTCAGAATGCTACCAGAAGATGGTACACCAAGGCATTGATGAACGTTGCATATGGACGTCCAAGAGTTGGTAAAGACAATGCAAATATAATGGTGCAAGATCGAAACTCTGGACTGGTGATTGAAGAACAGATGAGTGTACAGATCCGTCTTGGTATTCGAATGATCTATCGTTCGATGCGGTCCCCTAAATCCAGTAAGAGGATCAAACGGTACTTCTACAAGCAGAGTTTGAAACAAGGTAAACTGTTTGACTCTCCGCAATCTACCAACAAGATTGTTCCATTTATAGACTTCTATGGGCTGGATTTGTCCAACTGTGTCAAGTCGGATCCTCGCGAGTACTCTACATTCAACGAGTTCTTTTCAAGAAAATTGAAACCAGATTCCAGACCAATTGAAGGTAATGGAGATTGGATAGCTACCAGCGCGGCCGATTCACGGTTGAGTGTGTTCAGTACAGTGACAAAATCACAACAGGTGTGGATCAAAGGCCGTGATTTCAGTGTTAAGAAATTGACAGCCGGTACTGAAGGTTTTGAAAATGGCTCCTTAGCTATTTTCAGGCTGGCTCCACAAGATTACCATCGATTCCACTCCCCTGTGTCGGGTACCATCACTAGAGTTACACACATTCAAGGTGAGTACTATACAGTGAATCCGATGGCTATCAAGTCCAAGTTGGATGTTTTCGGAGAGAACGTTCGAACTGTGATCGAGATATCTACGAAGGATTTTGGAACAGTGTTGCTATGCGCAGTTGGAGCAATGATGGTCGGTTCGATCATTGTTGGATGTAAAGTTGGTGACTTTGTGAAACGCGGAGATGAATTGGGTCATTTCAAGTTTGGTGGATCGACAGTGGTTGCCTTATTTGAACCAGGCAGAATGATTTTTGATGATGATCTTATTTACAATTCAGAACATCGGAAAATTGAGACTTTGGTTCGGGTGGGTATGTCAATTGGCCACACACCAGACAGTGCCCAACTACGTCGTCAACTCATCAGAAAGGATAGCATTAATAGGATCCAGATTGTGAGAACGATTACAGGATACGGAGATAGACAAGAGGAGGTTGCAGGGTTGGATGGCCTCAATTAAAAAACTACACCACATAACATAACTCAAAGCATTTATAATCACACGTTGGAAAACTTATTATTCATCATCAAATCTTTATGTATAGCCAGGAACGCTTCATTTTGTCAATTGAAGAGAAGTTACCATTTTACTTCTTGTAAACGGTAGTAGAGAGCTTGTACTTAGAGGTAGCAGATGAAATAGCAGCCTGGTCGACGAACCAAGCGACTGGCAATGGCAATTTGTTCACCATAGCAGCAGGCAATTCGTCGTGTTCAGAAGAAAACACTTCTTCAATAATATCAGCCTTCTTTGGACCTTGAGCATAGAGTGCGATTTGGGTAGCACGCTTGATGTAAGGGAAGGTGAAAGTGATACGACGTGGAGGAGGCTTTGGAGAGTCGGAAACATTGTCGACATCCTTGGTGTTCTCCTTAAGAGCAGCATGACCAGGGAAGAGGGAACAGATGTGACCGTCTTCACCACATCCCAAGATGATAACATCACAATGGTCTGGCAACTTCTTGGCATAGTCAGCAGCGATGTTTGAATCAGTCTCACCAGTTGGCGACATCAAAGTAGTGTTGATGGCGACAATCTTTGGTTGCTCCTTATTTGGCGGAATTAAGCTGGCAACTTTCCGTTTGAAGAATCCATAGTTAGAATCTTCGTAGGACAATGGCAAGAGTCTCTCATCTACAAAGTAGATCTCCCAACGTCCCCACTTGACACGCTTGTTAACGTCAGAGTTGAGAATCAAACCTTCTTGAAGTGCACCAACGAGAGAACCTCCAGAGATGGCGATACGGAAGACCGGCTCGGTAGCGAGAACCTTGTCTTGAGCATCCACAATGTACTCACCCAGTGAGTATGCGGCCTCCTTAGAATCAGCGTAGGCGTAAATATCAACCATTAGTGCTTATGTATTAACTTTCTTAGTTCTTTCTAAATTTGAAAAGAACAAGTGTGTTGGTAATGAGAGAGAAAGTTAACCCACATTTAAATGCCGCCGTTTTCTTTGGTGATTCCCGGAGTGGGGTCACGTCTAATTTTCTTGAGCCGCATGACATTTGTTTTTCTATCTTTTTTTAGTAATCCGATCAAGCCCGGGGTAGGAAGGATCCCTGAAAAAAAAAAAATCCTAGCGGTATCAAAAAAAAAAAATCTCAAATTTTCGGACTCCTTACCATACCTTCTACTTTATAACAAAAAGGCATCAAATGGCCCAAGGGAAGTTGAATCTGGCAAAAAAGAAGCCACATCGTGTTACGAAGAGGCAGAAGAATCCAAGAGCAGCAGCACCTAAAATTTACAAGGCTAAGAAATTGAGTAAGAGAGAGTTGGAGATTAAGAAGTTGCAAAAGAAGGAGAAGGGACAACTTACCATTAGTACAGAGAAGGTTCTTGCATCACATATTGGACATTTGGAGTTACTCAAAGGCACTAGAAGAGAGTTAGAGAAGAATGCAGCAGCTAAAAAGCTCAAAAAGTAAGCAGAAGGGAGGGAAGCCTAGACCTCTTGATAAGCATCTAGCTGTGAATACGGTTTCCAGTTGGAGCAATACTGTGGATAAAGTGGATGTTGTGCCACGGTTACAATTCGATAAGCCTGAGAAGCGTCGTCGTGATGAATAGGTTTGTTTTAGTGATTGATTTTCTAATAGATAATGTATTTTTTTGCTTTTAACCTTGGCTGTTAACTGCCAGTTCCATGATAAGCCGCGTGCTCAAATGTAAGAATGGATATGCACTGAAAGAACCTTCGTCGTCAAGGCCAGGAGATGCAGACGATCCGTCTTCGTAGTCCCATCCATCGAACTTGAAATCAACCAAGTAGTTGTTTGGTTCCAATTGGAACAGTTGAATCTGCATCTTCATCATATCTGGGACTTTCTTTGAAGGTTCGGAATTAGTAGCTTCCTGACCATCGTTTGGAGCGTACTTCCAACGCACCTTGATGGTCCACAGTTCTTCCTCTGAAGGTCTCTGCCACTCAGCTCCCAGGTTTCTTAATGCTCGGTAGATCTCTCCCATGACATCCAATGGATAAGAACGCGATCTAATACCGAAATGCCATCTGGTCTTCGACTTTTTCGTTTGAACCGGTTGAATCTGTGACAATTCAGGATGTTTTTGAACCATATATGCTCTGTGTATCTGTGGCAACGAAGATGGTAAAACTGCAATGCTCGATTGTAACGGTTGAGTTCCTTGAGAAACTTTGGTACCAGTGGTAGATGCCCGCCAATCTGCTCCTTCTGGCCTTTGAGCCTCGTATTGTTGTTGTTTCTGTTGTTGTAACTTCATCTCATCCACCAACGACCGGTTCTGTCTCATCAATTCATAAGAATCTAAAATCTCTTCATTGTTAGGATTCCGGCCCTGTTGGACTGCTTCCAGAATCTCCTGCTCAGAGTATCCCATAGTATGTGTCAAAGCCTTGACAACGTCATCATCAACCTCATCAATGGTTGGGTCTGGTTTTTTCTCATCGTCTTGATGCTTCAAATAGTCTGGTATATCCTGTTTAAACCAATCGTCCTGCATTATTTCATCCACGGTAATTCGATTCAATGGATTCACCACGAGCATTCTAGTCAATAGATTCTTAGCACCTGGTGACAAGTCGTGAGGTATCGTATAGACACCGTTCGAGATCTTCTTGAACAAGGCAGGAATCAATTCGTCATCGAAAGGTAACCGACCACATAACATAACGAATAGAATCACACCGCAGGACCAAACATCGACTTCCGGTCCTGCGTACAATTTACCAGATATAACTTCTGGTGCAGCATAGTTTGGAGATCCACAACTTGTCTTCAAGAAATTACCGTCACTCATAATGTTACTGAGTCCGAAATCAGCAATCTTAATATTCAAGTTCTCGTCAAGAAGCAAGTTTTCAGGTTTTAAATCTCTATGGACAATCTTGTGTTTATGGCAGTAATCGACTGCACAAATGATCTGCTGGAAGAATCTTCTTGCTTCGGAGTCACTCATCCGTCCATGCTGAACAATGTACTCAAACAGTTCGTTACCGGCGTATTCAATGACCATAATAATCTCTTCGTTGGATTCTATCACGTCATACAGTTTGATAATATGTGGATGGTTCAACAGTCTCAAGTACGAAATCTCACGTTCCACACGACCTTGCATATCTGACTTCGCCAATGTCTTCCTATTGATGATCTTCATTGCCACTCGTTGTCCTGTCATAGTATGGTAAGCAAGTTTCACTTTACCAAACGAACCTTCACCCAAAGTCTTCACAATCTGATATTTACCGATTCTGCTTGGATTCGACTCAGGTAATTGATCTTGACGATGATGATGGTGATGGTGATGATGATGACGGTGAGATTCATCAGGTTCCCCCTGTTGTTGCGCAGGAACAGCGCCTTGGTTAGATGGATTCGACATGTTATTAGAGGGGAGAGTTTTCCGAACCCCACAATTTTTACAGATATAATGCAGCGGGCGAAACAGCGCAAGCTAGAGGGAGGGAGGGAGGAAGAAAGATCTAGTGGATATACTCAATTATCAATTATTTACATACTCATCTCGTACGAATGATACCTGCAGCCATGAGAAGCATGACCTTATGGGCAACCTGTTCGTTCTTCATGTGCTCTTGAAGTGCAGCTGGGTTGTTCTGAGCCTGTTGAAGAATGGTTTGCATGACAGGGTCAGACATAATCTCAATGATTTCAGGGTCTTGTTGAACACGCTTCATAGTTTGTTCGTAGGTCTCGCCTTCTTCTGGTGCAAACCGAAGACTCAATGCCTTCTGTGAGAGTTGTTCAATTTCTGCCATTTGAGGACTTGATTGTTGACCGTTGGCAATCTCGACTTTACGTGCCTTGCTCAAAGTGTCGTCCGCAGCTTTGTACTGTTTGGTGGCAATCTCAGCATTGGCCTTACGGATATATGCACGGATGAAGTTAGGATCCAATTCAATTGCCTTGTCACAGTCTTCAACAGCTGCTGGGAATGACATCAATTTGGCAAATGCAGCGGCACGGTTGGAGTATCCACGTGGATCGGAAGGATTCCGTTTGATCGTCTCGGTGTACTCAGAAACAGCTTCTGGCCATTCACCCTTCTTGAAATGCTCGTTACCTCTAGCACGAGCCTCTTCTGCCTTGTCCTTGTCAATGTAAGCGTCCTGCTTTTGCTTCTTCAACTCTCTCTCAGTAGCACGGAGTTTGTTCAAAGTGGTTGCAGTTCTATGTTCAGTCAAGGATTTCTCGTAGTACTCAATGGCATTCTCCAATTCACCCTTCTTATGGTAGCAGTTACCGATTCTAGCAAGGGATTTAGCAACCTTGGTGTAATCAACACGGTGTTCTCTACCGTAATCAATGGCTTTTTGACAGGTGGCTATGGAAGTGTCGTAGTCACCTTTTTCAAACTCGGCGGCAGCACGGTTGTTCAAGTATGTGATATCGTTGTAAGCCTCCCAGGCCTTGTTGTATTCAGCAATGGCTTCATCGAACTTGCGTTCTTTGTAAAGCTTGTTACCAGCAGCTTTGAATTCATCAGCCTTCTGCTCTTCCGGAGAACCACTGTTTGCAGCAGCAGCAGCAGCCTTCTTCTCAGCCTCCTCCTTTTCAGCGGCAGCTTTCTTTTCAGCGGCCTCCTTAGCAGCCTTAGCTTCTTGAGCCTTGGCAGCGGCCTCGGCGGCACCGTTATCGGTAGCACTAGTACTAGCACTACCTGGGGCACCGGCAGATGGACCACCTGCACCAGCACCAGACAAGTCAACTCCCAAAATAGTGGCCACAATAGTCATCAATCTAGGATCGGTGAAAAGATCCTGTTGAATGGCAGTTGGATTGGTTTGTAACTGTTGAACTTTGCTGACAATAGTTGGATCTTTCATGAGATCGGCAGTCTTTGGATTAGTCTTCAACTTCTCGATCAAATTAGGATCACTGAAAATCTTACCGATTCCCATATCACCGCCTGCTCTGTTACGTTCTTTAGCAGCAACCACATCTTGTAAACCTGACTGTGCCATCTTATTTTCAGGATCCAACTCCAATGCCTTCTTATAAGAGACCTCAGCTTCATCGTAGGCGCCTTCACCGAAATAGGCAGCAGCAACACGGTTGTGTCCCTTGGCCCAAGTTGGATTGATCTTCACACACTCTTGTGCATCATCCAATGCCTGTTTGTACTTATGCTCAGAAGCATAGCAGGCAGACCGATTCGAGTAAAGAACATGGTTAGGTTCTGGTGATGCCTCAATTGCCTTGCTAAACAACTCAATTGCCTTGTCGTAATCTTGTGCACGGAAAGCGTCGTTTCCTTGTGCTTTGAACTCTTCTGCGCTCATTTTTGTTTCTTATTAACTTCCTAAAGTTAATCCTTTGAAAGAAAGAAGTGATGAGTTCCAACGAGAAATATTTAAATGGGGGTTAGTACGAAACTTCTAGAAAAGGGTTACGGTGATGATTGGGAGGGTGAAAAAGTTACAAAAAAAAGAAAAAAAAAAACTTGATCCGAAATTCTTTACCTGTATTAAGATCAAAGAGGGATTCAATCAGGGATTGAAGATGGTTGACGAGTTCACAAAGGATACAAAGACGTTTTTGTCATGGATAAAGGACAATTATAAAGTTTTGAATAAATTTGAAGTGAGTGATCTGCGTGAACAGAGCCAAGGACGTGGATTGATAGCTACTGATGACATATCAGAGGATGAGATCCTTTTTGAGTTGGATAGAGATCGAGTGATTAATGTGGAGACTTGTACGTTGTCAAAGATGAGTATAGATAACAAGGAGTTGCTGACTTCGCTGAACCAATGGGAAGCGTTGATTCTTTGTCTTGGGTATGAATTGATGCTCGGGGATAAGTCTGAATGGAAGGACTATTTAAAACTGTTACCATCTGAACCTGAACAGTTTCAAACGTTGATTTTTTGGAAGCCAGAAGAGATCGAACAGTTGAAGCCTTCATTGGTTGTTGATCGGATTGGTAAGGATTCGGCAGAACAAATGTATCATAGACTTGTCCCTGATTACTGTGAAAAGTTGGGAGTGAAAGAGTTGGCTGAGTATCTGACGTTAGAAAAGTTCCATTCGGTGGCTTCGTTGATCATGTCATATTCGTTTGATATTGAGCACAGTGAAATTGTCAAGGAAGAAGAGGCTGAGGAGGAGGCTGAAGAAGAGGAGAAAAAGAGTGATGAGAAATGTACCGAAGAAAATTGCGGTGGAAGTTGTGACGGATGTGCTGGTAAGGATTCTGAGAGTGCTGAAGTCGATGACGATGAAGAGGAGGATGACGACGACGACAATGATGACGATGATAATGAGTTTCCGGATGTTGACTGCGTCATGTTCGATGACTACCTCAAGTCCATGGTTCCTCTGGCTGACGCTCTCAACGCTAACAGTTCCCTCGTCAATGCAACTCTTCACTATAACGGAACAAAACTTGCAATGAAAGCTATCAAGGATATCAAGAAAGGTGAACAGATCTACAACACTTACGGCGACATTCCAAACTCAGAAATTCTGCGCAAGTATGGATACGTTGAACTGCCATCTGCCACAACAGAATTCGCTGAGATTCCTTTGAGTCTTATCAAGTCTTACTACCATGAAAAATTCACATCTACCTTTACAACTGTCAAGAACATCGATCAGTTAGTTGATGCGATCTTTGACACAATTGCAAATTCCTCGTTCCTAGATGAAACTTTGGAAGATACCGAGGGAAGTATAGTGATCGACCGGTATGAAATATACCGCCATGCGGAATTGCTACCTGAATTTGTTCTTTTACTTCTGATCCTGTCGACCCTCTTTGAAAGTTGGTCCACTGACAAGAAGTGGTTCCGTAAGATAGCTCGTACTGTCTCAAGATCTCAAGGTGAATTCAATATCTTCGTCAACAGAGTCATCAATAAATGCTACCAGCTACTGGAAGAACGGTCTATCATCACCGATTCCTTGTTGGAAGACTTCAAGTCTATCATTGGCAAAAGACTCGGTGAATACTCCGAGTCGCAAATCTCATATGAGCTTCCAACCACGTACTCCACAAAACTCACACATAAAGACTTGGCAAATGTTGTCACCAAAAATGAGATCTTGTGTTTGCAAGAGGCAAACTCTGACTTCCCACCAAAGAATGACAAAGATGAACCTAAATATAAAGTCATTGTCAGTGACAAGTTTTTGACTGATGTTCTCAAGCATAAGCTTGGTAATGATTCTCACAAGCATAAACGGAGACGTCTGGAGTCATAATACAACCTAATTATCAGTATAGAAATCAAAGATTAATGCGCCATAAATGTATGTATGTATGTATGTATGTATGTGTTTAGAAAATAGTGCCAGGATAACTCTTTGCTCTATGTAATCAATCCTCGTTGACCACGTATAATCCCGTAGGAGTAGTACTTTTCTCCTTTTCTTCTTCTTCAGAGCTTGTAGAATCCTTGGTAGCATCTGCCGTTGTGTCTATATCGCTAGTCTCACTCCAGGACAGATGTTTTGCATCTTTTTCTATCTCGCTGCCACCTGTTAACGTTGTGGCGTTTGTTGCGGAAGTTGCTGTGGTATTAGATCGTTTCATTTCGTGGTTAGGTCTCATCACTTCAAACGTTCCCTTCTGTGGAACTCTTCTAGAAGCGAAGTGAACCTTCTTTATGCTATTAAGCCAGTTCTTCTTCTCCTGACTGCCTTCGCGGCTTTCGTTGTCGTTCTTGGCTTGCTCTGCCAACATCGCATTGGCCTTATTAATTTTCTTCTC
This sequence comes from Xiuguozyma insectalens, assembly GCA_030574155.1. Lineage (NCBI taxonomy): Eukaryota > Fungi > Ascomycota > Pichiomycetes > Pichiales > Pichiaceae > Xiuguozyma > Xiuguozyma insectalens. The sequence goes on along the minus strand of JAJMEL010000009.1, from coordinate 189,758 downwards.
TCTGTCTTCCCACAACTGTTTCACATCCCGATCAGGTTTAAGATGTCTGTGAGCATCGTAATAGATGTCCGCCTCCCTAACTGTGTAATCGGTTCGATGATTCTGGATCACTTGTACTGGCTCTCTGAAAATATTCAATCCTGAAACTGCTCTGCTGTCTGTCAAATGAATACTTCCAGTGTCCATCGATCCTGTATCGGACTCGCTAGCTGTGTCGTTGGCTTCAGGTCCGTGATGCAACATATTGGACACAGATGGTGACAATGGCGGCATCGTTAACATATCACTGAAAGTACCATGTGAAGAAACAGACAATTGATCCGATGCAAATGGAAGTTCAATTCGATCTCCAACGTTTCTATAATCTGGAATATCAATACCTTTAGAGCCTTTCTTGTAACCATAGTACCATTTGAAACAGAGATAGATATTCTGCAACGTTGGCACAAGGAATAGAAACACGATCACTATCAAATGAATAAACAGAATAGCCCAAACTATCTGAGTTCGTGTCTTTTCATGCAAATTCACGTCAAAAATTAATGGTATATGCATCGTTGAAACGATCACGTTGGCAACACAAGTGAAGATCTTGTTTCTATTCATTCGGGTCTTAGAATAGTATGGTTTGCAATAGACGAGTAGAAGCAAGTAGAACGCTTTCGAAATAGTAATCACACAAACTTGGGCAACACCACTGAATTGAAGAGCACCAACAGCCAACGAAAAGATGAAAATATCGAATTGATCGACCAGCATGAACCAAAGTTTGGAGACATTGAAAGATGAATAGAAAATATGCCATGTGATCATTGCATGCAACGATGTATACAACTCTTTTCTTCTTCTTGCTGTTGTAAGATAGCGCAATCCAAAGTATGCCACTAAAAGGACATAAGCAGATATAGCCACTCCGGCAGTAACGAGAACCCACTTTGAAATTTTACTATATGGTAACGATCCATAGAGAGTGGTTGGGTTCTTGGAGACGAGGAAAAATGAGAAGACCAGCATTGGAATACTTACCACAAGCAATAAGTTGTCCAGTATGGTTCCAAGGTTGCAAAAGAAGAAAGAAACCCAATAACTCTGAGTCACTGGCAGTTTCCTCCACTTGCGATAGATGTAGATTCCTGTGTATGCTATATTTTGAACAAGAAGCACGCATACTATTAAGATCAGGCAGTCAAGCAAAAACCAGAACCACTCAATATTTATTTCATTGTTTCCTAATGAAAGAAGTAAAGATGTGAGTCCTCCTGTATAAATGGATTGGTAGACATCGTTGGTGGCCTCGTCATGTATATTATGGTTCTGCAAAAGGACGACCCAACGGAAAGAAGTAAACAAAGGAACCAAGAATCCTGGGTATTCCAAATTTAAGCCAACCATGAAGAAAAGGAAATGGAGGTAATGAAAGAAGTCTTGGAATGAGGGTGTCTCTTGGTTTAACAGTGGAGCATTGCAAATCATGGCTGCCGCCATGAGGAACGGATTCTCAGAATTCTGATATGGTGAAAGAATGACGTTGATAGCGTTGGAAAAGACAATCAGGCCAAGTATAGTTGCCAAGAAGCCTGTAATGAAGTTGGAGAGTGTGTCATTTTGCGCTATGGAAATGTAAGAAGACGAACACCCAACAATTGTATGGTTATAATTAGCGTCGATTAATTCCACCATGGCTTTAAAGGTTCCGAGTGAAGATCTTTTACCAACATCTGCACTCACATTAATAACAATTTCCTGATCCATCTTGATAGGACATGCTTTCGAATTTGACGCAGAAGGCTGCGTTGTGGTAGTTGGAGATGTCATTCCTCCGTCATACTTTGTAGAAGTGACCACCAATTCAAGAGTATCTGTGGATACAGGTATAGTGAGCAGAATGGATGGATGTGAAAACTTCACTTCCTCTTTAGCATTTGCCAATGTAGTTCCATTATGGGTTGAGTATGAAGCCAATAGATCAATCTCTGCAGGATCTGTAACGTTCAAACTACCAGTGAAATATCGTTTCTCAATGGCATCTGGTAAAGTGATAGTACTTTTAGAGCCGTGGATTCCAGCCACAACTGTTTGATGGGTTTCTGATGTCTTTGTCTCATTAACAGCGATCTGTGAAGTGATGGTTTCAGTGACGGTACCAGCATAAGTGAGGAGATCGCTAAAGTATGGATTTAGATAATCGTTGGAATCATTGGCATCAATGAGATCACAAAATCGCAAATATTCGTCCACAACTATCTCATCAACGTATGTAACCCGGAAATGTAGCGTCGTGTACATGTTTGTAGTTGTGTTCACGTCGTATATATCGTGAAGAGCAAGTGCACTGAAATTGAAGTTCATAATGCCCGTCTGCTCATCAAACATCACGTTGGAAATAAACCTCGATAGCCATTTTTCCTCCGACGAGCAACTGAATGATTGCACGTATGCCGCCAGAGTGTTGGATGCTAACCGAAGTAGCATCAACAGCAATATCGGAAGCATTTTGATAAAGACGGACGTGACCAATTGAATATTAAAAAGTTTTGAAGGGATGCATTTTAAGTTGAGAATTTTCAGCTGGGGCTGAGCGGGGGGGGTGGGGGGGAAGAAATGTTACATTCATTCTGTAAGTTGGGTAGTTATAATTAATATATGCGTACAAAGTTTCACGTCAAACAATGTTCCTCATCAGTGTCTCAAAGAGAGTGAAGAATATTGTTGTAGTCAAAATGGACCTGACCATTGATGGTCCCAGTCCTTTATAAATGTCTTTGGTGGGTAATCCCAAGCGGGGTCTTTCTACAGGGACTTTTTCAAGTCCGGATTTTGCTCGGACGATATTTCCAACAACGTCTCTTTGATACCGAGCTTTCAACGTATCCAAGGGGTATACTGTGATCCAGGAGATAATACCTGCAAAAGCACCTCCTAATGGAACACACAACTTCTCAAACTTCCGGTGCAATGACTCACCCACCAACTCTTGGGATTTCGCCCAATCGTTCAAGGATTGCAACGATAATTTGGCAGTTTCATACCCACCATAGTATAGTCCAGAACACAAGCTGTCTCGAACCAGGTGGTACCTATACCCCCTGTAAAGACCTCCGATCCCTTCGGATTGCACAATACTCTTACTGACATCAATCAGTCTCGTAGGTAGCTTCTCCTTAGTCACGTGAGTCTGGTCAGCATTCACCAGCACTACTATCTGTTGAAAGATCTTGGCAAGTTCAAACGGGCATGCAAACGATGAAACCACTGCTCCTGCCACAGATCCTGATATAAATGAAACTGGAATGTTGTTTATCACGTTGGTCATCTTTAAAGCCTCTTTATTTTTGAATCTTGATGAATCGATAATTGGTTCTTTACCCCAGATCGGGCTCAAAAACTCTGATAAGGCGGGTTTCGAGTATGTAAAGATAGTCACTCCGAGAGATCTTGAACAAGAGGCAGATACTAGTGGTGCACCGACACCTCTGAACAATCCTCGTAGACCTTCAAGATGAATCGTTTGCTTTAAACAGTCGAAGGCGCTGTTGAAATGATACGTCTGCATCCGGGTCTTCATAGAATCTAAAGGAAATCCAAATCCAGTAGCCACCATCGACCCCATATAAGACATCAGCGGTACTTTGTATAGGGCTACTTGAGCAGGAAGCCGTATAACAGGATTTGAGTGGTTGATCTCCCCTGTTATTGCCGGTATAGTTGGGCTTTTATCGGACATTGCGATGAAGAGAAAGATATGATTATAAAGTGGGGTTAGATTATCTCGAATGGAGTCATCTTATTTTTTTTCATTCATTGAGCGGAAAAACTATGGGGAGCGGAAAAATATGGAAAAGTGTCGGCTGCGGGGGATCAAGGTCACCCCGTAAATTTACCTAGCTTTCCCAGAATAGGAAATTCCCAGAATCTGAAACACCTGGGAATCCCAGTTAGGAAATAAAGATGAACCTGAAACAAAGCCGCAAGCTGCCTTTCAAGAATTCACACACTATATAAGGAGAGGTTAATCCTCCCTTTCTATCTAGCTCCCTACCCAAGAGGTAATACAATTAAGTCACTTATCAAAGAACAATATGTCATCATCATCAATCAACTCGAGTTCTGAACACTCAAGTCCTGGCGCAGAAGATAAGGAGAATATCAACCAGATTGAGAAGAATCTTCTCAACCTGGATTCCCCTGGTAAAACTTCGCACCAGGCGGGCCTAAAATTACCCGAGGCCAATAAAAAGGGACTAGAAATATGTTGTTTATATTATGTATTACAGAGAAAGTTCCTTTTCGGTATCTTTGACAGCCTTGACAAGTGCTTCGATAATGATGTCGGCCTCTTTCTTGGTAATAATGTAGGCTGGTGCAATAGAAATGTGATCACCGATACCAATAGTCTGACCTTTGGAATCCTTGGTTGCACCATTTGTTCCTTGAAGTGCCATTGAGGTAATACCGTTGGCAAGTGCCTTGTCATAAACTTTGTAGCAGACTTTCAAATCTGGTGAAAAGGACTCTTTAGTCTTTGGATCACAGAACTCTATAGAGAAGAACAATGGTAATCCTCTAATGTCTCCCACTATCTTGCTGTCAGAAAGTTCTTCGGAAACTTTATCAAACATATACTGTCCAACTTTGGCAGCTTTTGCAACCAAGTTATCACGTTTCAACTTCTTTTGAACAGCAAGAGCCACTTTACAGTTGAATTCGTGGCAATGGTATGTCTGTGCTCCAGCAATGGAATTGCTACCTTTCACAAAGACATCTCTAACACTTGGAGCAACCAAGACACCTGCAATGGTGACATATCCTGATCCAAGAGTCTTTCCAATAGACATCAAGTCAGGACCTTTGCCAGATTCCATGAAGTTAGGGTATGTGTGGAAGGTACCTGCACGACCCAGTCCACACATAACTTCATCCAGAATTAAGAGCGCACCATACTTGTGAGCGAGTTCACGAGCACCGTCCAAATAGCCTTTTGGAGGTGGAACAGTACCGAAAGAAGATCCTCCCACAGTTTCAAATATAACTGCGCAGACTGTAGATGGATCTGATGCCTGGAAGACGTCGTCCAACTCCTTGAGAAGCTGCTTGGTGTAATCCTCTTCGGAAACTGTATCGGTAATGCCTCTGTAAGGGTTGCAAGCAGACACTTTTGGTGTCTGTTCATCAGAGAGTAGGATCGACTTGAAATCCTCCTTACGAATACCGTCACCGATGGAAAGTGAACCAATGGTGAATCCATGGTAGGCATTACGTCTTGAGATGAAGCGATATCTCTTGGTATCACCACGTTCGTTATGGTACTGTTTGGCGATCTTCATTGCATTTTCATTTGCCTCAGATCCAGATCCAACCCACAATGCAGATCCGAAATGGCCCTTTGGAGACTGGTCGATCATAAACTGTGAGAGTTCCTCGGCAGCATAGTTGGAGAAGTACATACCAAACGAGTAGTAAGAAGTCTTGGCAGCTTCTCCCATGTAATCGGTGATCTCTTTATCACCATGTCCCAATGATCCAACAGCAGCACCTGTCATTGCATCAACAACTTTGTGTTGCTCCTTGGTGATAGGATCTTCGTAGGTAATGTACATACCGTCTGCCGAGATGAGCATCTCGGCTTTATCAGAGACCTTATTTTGGAAAACTGCAGAAGTTCCAGACATATTCAATTGCTTTAGTTGTGTAAATGAAGTCTGGGACTAAAGGTGGATTTGTGGTCCTATTTATAGTTGTATATGAGGTTCACTTATTGGGTATGTCGATCCGTCCCTGCAATGAATGCCACTTTGATAAATCCTTTGATATCTGATTTCCTAATTAGGAAGTTGTATGCGGTATAGATGCGCATCAAATCATGTCACTTTTTTTGCGATGGTGGAGATTACAGTACAAGGCATTACTTGTGTGTGATCATGATTGTATTTATAGACTGTAGTTCCTTGTTTACATGCTAATGGTTTCCTTGAAGTTGAGGATATCATTATACCGAACACCGTTAACATCAGGATTTTTAGGAAGCTCCGAAGAAACTCCAAGACCATTTTGGTCCTTGCTAGCTAGCAAGATGAGTCCCTTAGAACGGATGGTGTTAGCCACTTCGGGTGAGATGGCGAGTAATTCATAAGGAACCGAGACACCTAATAGGTTGTTCGATGAGGCAAACTCTGTAGCCAATTTAATCGATCTCGAAACCTTATCCTGGTATTGTAAAGAACTCACGTATTCCGATGAATCCTTATTGATAGAATCTATATCTCCAATGAGCAAATTCGATCTGCTATCGATACTTCTTCTATCTTTCTTTTCGGTCCAAACAGGATTCTCGATTCTTTCGTTTTCAGAGAAACCGTTGGCTGTACAAGTGAAGAAGTTGTCTTCTTTGCTGTTATACTTAACACCGCTGATATTGTAGAAGACAGGGTAGTTTGGCTGTTTCCAGTTCAAAATAGTACAAACTGTAGCATTATCCGATGACAAGATCAATGAGCGTGTTTGTCCGGAATTCTGATGTCTCAACTCATGCACATGGTTGAAGATATCCGTCAATATAAGATCGATGTAATTGTTGAGGCAACTATCAGTGACAGTGTTCAATTTGGCACCGACGTTACAACGATGCATAAGTTCGTTGGCTGAAACGGCGGTGAACAATTTGATATCGTAGAACTTCAATTCATAAGTTGTTGGATAGAATATTTCCAAGTTCAATGCAATAGTAGTTGGAACGGACTGCAAAAACACTTCCAATGGAATGTATGCCTTGGTGAGCAAGTCACGAAGTCCGTCACTCTTCACAGTCTTCAACTTTTCAACAATATTCTCGTATTCACCATCGGAATACACAACACTTTGTAACTGTTCGAAATTGAAGCAGCAGACAGGTAATGAAACCCCTGCGGCAACATCAACAAGATTCTTTGGACAGATAACAGGAGTTCCGTCATTCAAAAGGTATGCTTGAATGCGGAAATAATTACCGGTCAGTGAAGATGCAGTAACAAATGTCACACTAGAATGCTGTCTCTTTTTCTCTTCAGTGGCAGAGGATGATTTCCAATAAGTATCGTACATCGAAATCTCCAAAGGCCGTCCAGAGTACGGGTAGACGATTTCATAGTTGAAACGAAGGAATCCTGTATTTCTAAGCTTAACGTCAACCAATGGGATTTCCAAGTCACCATCTAATTTGGAGCCATATCCAGGATAAGATGTTGTTAACAGTGATGAAGGTAATGTTGCCTTTGCTAAGAGTCTTGTACCGAACGTTGGGAACACTTCAAATTCAATATTAAAGTTCTCATCGAACGAATCTGTTTGGAAAGTGATCTGTTTGTAGTTATCCAAGATTGGTAACAGCATATTTCTTGGAATAAGATCGTTCTTATCGCAGGTGATTGTAAGTCTACCTGGCATAGAAGTCAAGAAAGTGTCCTGGTTCAAATGGATAGAGTTTCTACCCGTATAGAAAGAGAGTTTCAAAAAGATCTTTCTCTCAAGGAAGTTGTGACCGTACCTCCTGAGTGGGATGATAGGGGGTGGTAGAGACAAGTCGGGAATCATATCCAATGATGTAGAAATATTTTTTGGTCCAAGGCTTGGTTCTGAAGATGGCACTTCAGGTTGGTTAAATGGAATGCTTGGAGTGGCTGTACCAGGCACAGAGTTGGTGGAAATATCCATAGTTGAGTTATTCATACTTTCCTTCTTATGCTGTTCAAGAACGTTTAAAACCTCTATATTACCCTCCCAGATAGCATAGTATATCGGATCGAAGCCATCTTCGTCCTGAACGGTATAATCTGCCCCATCCTTGATGAGTTCCTTGGTCATTTCCTTATTACCTTCCAATGCAGCATAGAAAAGTGGGCACCATTTGTTGAGTTTATCAATTTGATTGACATCTGCACCGTATTCCAGAAGCAACGGAACCAGTTCTGTATGTCCTGAAGTAGAAGATGCAACAATATGTAGCGGTAAAAGACCCTCGGCATTACATTGGGCATTGGTGGTGAGCAATTTATCATCACGGGCCTTTTCTGGAGTACCGTACTGGTTCAAGATCAGTTTAACAACATCGTAGTTACCGGTCTTGCATGAGACGTTAAGTGGTAAATATTTTGGTTTCAAATCATCCTGCAATGGGAATCCATTAGCGCCATGATCTAACAAAGTTTGAACACATGAGACGTGGTCATTGACGATGGCCAGCAAAAGAGGAGATATTGACTCATTATCCATGGAATCGACAATAGGAGTTATCTTGGGCGAGGCGAGTAACAATTTTAACAGATCGTCGCGGCCATTTTCAGTGACGTAGTGAAGACACGTACGACCAGAGATATCTTTAGCAGTTGGATCGACTTCATCCGATTTCAAAAGGAGTGAGACAACGTCATTTCTTTGTTCTTTACAAGTGGAAGCCTCTATAAGGCAGTTTCTGCCACTGAGATCATCCACAAAGGATAGATCGATCCAATTGTTGAAATTATCATAAAATTGAAGCAGCATTGGATCTGGGATTGCATTGTTAGGAATCAAGAGCAAGAACACTTTTGAGACGAGCAAACGTTTAGTAGCTGGGTCCAATTTGGACAAGACCAATGCAGACCATTCCTTGAGTTTGTTTATAAGTTCCTCGCGGGATAAATTGGCATTCTGGATAGTAACTTCATAGAAGTCTGTATAGAGTTCATCGGATAGAGTTATCGATGAAGTAGAGTGGTTGTTATTACCAGAGGTAGCATCACTGATTGGAGTCTCGGATTTGGTGGTTTCCAAGTCACCTATGCTTCCGGCACGATGAGAGTCGTAACGAACAAAGCCGGTGTCACCGTCAGCCAAAGATTCTAGTTCCATTAAGTTATTTGCAACCAAATCACTGAGTTCAATAATTTGGGACCTGTGGAAGACTGGTTGCACGTTGACGGCGGTGGTCAAATATAGTTCTTTGGTGGAAGATTTAGAACGTTTATCCCATTTCTTGAGAACTTTAGTGAATCCGGTTTCGTTCAATTCAACAAATTGTTCTAATCTGTCAAGATCTTTAGAGAACTTCTTCAAACCATCGTATAGACTGACAAAAGTGACAGAGTTCTTATTGACGGTACCACCGTTGGCCAACTCGTATTGAAAGAATTTATCCTTTTTCAAGACGAGGATATCCAATCTGAACTTCAATTCAGACTCCTTTGTCAAGTAGAACTCGTTAACCTTCTCCAATTCACGTTCCAACCTAAAGAAGAACGAACCTTTCTTGTCAGCCAATGGAGTAGTTTGATCCAGATTGAGTGCATTGATCAATTTCTTCAACGCCTTATAATTGATGAAGTGGCCAGCATACTCGGGGAACTCTAACTGTCGTGCGGCCAAGTATTTGCCAAACTTCATTCTCTTCCTTTAAGAAAAGAGTAGTGATAGCAATAAGGGTAGGATTGAAAAAAAATATCAATGGGGGCCCTTAAGAACAATAACCTGGGAAGGAAATGGACGAGTTGAGTAGGCAGGGGAGTAGAGAGGGGGGACCCAAATATGTCCGGAAGGGAGTTACAGTTAGATCTATGTGTTATAAGCGGTGGGTTTTTAAAGAGTTAGAGAACTGATTGGTCAATTGAATGGGAAATCGAGATCGGAACGGGAAGATCTTCTTGGTCCTTCCCCACAGTCTATTTCAATCCTCAATCCCTATTTGGAGTACACGTGCTGAAGTGGGTTGGGGGAAATAGAAGGTGAAATTTTTAGGGGGGGGGGGGGGGGGGTTGTGTTTT